>BQNB010022449.1:0-60136 GCA_026074375.1 Tanacetum coccineum | reverse complement strand
AGCTGTCTGCTACTCCAACTCCCAAGTGGGAGCTGTTGGATTATATGGTAGTTGGACTAGCTCGGTCACGACTAGAGGTGTGTGAGCCTATTGGGGGCACACACGATAAAACATTTAGAGTACGTTTTAATCTCACGAAAACTATTTAAAGTAAACCGTTTGGACACAAAATGACCTAGACAAGAATCCCATAGATATCCTTATGATTTGGCCGGCTATAGAAGGCTAGAGAAGGTTCTTGGGAAGTGTCTAGGTTCATTAAGTGAAGATAAAGAGGAGTAATAGAGTTGTGATAATGATAGGAGTGTAGTTTCACATCCTTATCATGAGTAGGGATTTGTGGCTATTTAAAGCCCAACCCCTAGCTCATAAATCACGAAATCACAACCTTAGAAAATCAGAGAAATCGGTTCTACTCTTCTCCTCTCCAAAACAGCCGAAACAAAACTATATACCAAAACAGTCTCCTAATTCGGTTAGCTTTAAAACCAGTCTTCTATTTCGGTTAATGGTTATTGGGCTATTCCATTAGAGATTCGAACCCTAGATCACTTCCAGAGGGTTTATAGTATTGGTATATATATTGTCAAGGTGTGACAATCGTCGGATTCGGGCTAGGGGTCGTGGAACTCTAATTCGGTTGTACTGTAGCAAGGTGACAACCGAATTCGGTTCATCCCTTATTGTTACCTTCTGTATTTCGGTTCTATTCCAAGAGTGGGTTTAGGTGATCGGTTTTCAGAAGCACTTGGTTTACTTATTGTATTGGATACACGTGAGGTTTGGACTAGCATCCGGGCGTGCTTGTTTACGTGTTTGTGTGAGCACTCGTAGAGGTGACCACTTAGTCACTCGTTTCTCGTTCTCAGTTGTCTTTGATTTGCTGGTGTCTACGAGGGTATGTTTCTTATTTAATTTACATGTTCCTTATTGTGTGTTTTATATGTATGTTAATTATATATGCTAGACTCGATCTATCCGCTGCGTACTCGTAAGAGTTAATGGTTAACTTGATTGTTAAATTCCAACAGTGGCATCACGAGTCAATTAGTTTAGTATTTATGAATTGCATACGATGTTAACACGCTAGGGCTGCATGTAATTGGTTTATTTATTGTTTCTATTGTAAATTATGGCAACGACATGCAATCCTTGCCATAACTAAATAACCAACCTAGAATGAACACAAACATAAAATGATAAAAAGAAGTATAGATTAAAAATTAAATGTTAATTAAGTTGCTATGTTAATCTATTCTTGTTTTATCTCGGCTGTAAGACTCACGCAATCATGTTATATGATGTATGTGGCGATCTAGGCACTTTAGCAGAAAACCTAGTGAGAGTCTTATGGTTCTCCAATTGGGGAAGACTCTTTTGAGAACTCGAGGCATTATGTGATTTACTGCTTTCATTATAAGAGTTTGTTCCTCAATTTTCAATCCATTTTTATTTCTAATATTTTTTTTTTTTTTATTTTTTTTTTTTCTTACAGAGAAGTGAAATCCTGAAAATGATCGAAAAAGATTTGTAACGTATTTTATATTGAATAACATGTGATATACTACTATCAATGGTACCCAATGTTTATAATAGTCTTTTAGTATCATAATCTATACCATCTCTATGTTTTCTTAAAATGTTAGGAACACTGGTAATTGTTAGACTATAATGAAATGTGTTTTGCCCTTCAATTGGAGCAAAAGAGCAGAGTAATTGATCTCTGCGATTGGCACAATCCGAGTCATCTCATTGCTATGTCAGTTGCCTACTGAGGTCTAATAAGAGCTTTGGGGGAGATTGTTATCAATCGAGTCTCTACGGTTTGAGCCTCACTGAGTTTTCCTTCGAGGTGAGAATCTGTGTTGGGCTCTGCCCACTCATATGCGTCGAGTCTCTGACTCACTAACTATAGTATTGTATTAACTCGCCGTTCTAAAAAAAATTAGAAATTTCATGGAGAGAAAAGCTAAAATACAATTTTATTTATTGTTATTATTATGATCATGATTTGTTTAAAGAGTCGGTGCACTGGTAAAATTAGTTATAACATCAAAGACAACTCTTGAGTTTACTGAGATATGTTAATAATTTTTGTAATTTTTGTTTGAACATAAATATAGACTCTTTATTACGTAAACATCTCATATAACCACAGAAGATTATAACATAAGTTAATATAGTGAATTGGTGAGTTATTAGTGAGGATAAGGAAATTTAAAATAAAATGGCATGAAAAATTTCATATACTATATTTCTTCATTTTCATTTAGATTTTTGAAATTGATTTTGTGTGAGATGATGCAAACTAGTATTAGTAACAAATTTGACACGCATTAGACGAAAAATATATTAGATTCAACTAAGTTGATGTTCATCCTCATTTTAGTTAAAAAAATATATTATATTGCATCTAAACTATTAACGATGCGACTTATAATATGTGGTTGTGGTAACTTAATTAGTTGCTTTTTCTTTTTTTATCCTATTTATTAAATTTGAATTATTCTAAAAACATTTTTTTGCAAATTTACAAAAATAGAAAAGAAAAAGAGGTATAGATAAGCCATAACCCAAAGCACTGGGAAGAAGAAAAAAATTTGGTGTGCAACCGGTAACTGACACGTGTCAGCTTCTTCTTTATTTTGACTAATACCTAGGGGTGTTCACGGGGCGGTTCGGTTCGGTTAGTTGGAAGATTTAAACTATCCGTCGCGGGGCGGGTAATTAATTTTACTATCCGTCGTCGAACCGTACTAGGCGGGTAACCGGACATGCGGGTACCCGAAGTGAGCGGTTACCCGCGGTTCGGGTCACGGTTAACCGTTTTTTACGTTTAATAGAGTTTAACCGTATAAAAAATAACATAGTCTAGAACATAAAATGTATTTCTAGTAAAATTAAATGACGTTGAATTTAAAAGTCATATAAAACTTAAGTATTTCGTTACAATAATTGCATTCAAATATTCATATATAACGTATTAACAAAAAATATTACTCGACGTTATAGATTACGATCACATTAATCAATTTTCACACATAGATTTTTACAAATGTTTATACGTTTTCCGAGCGAAAAAGTCTCGTTATACAATAAAGAGTGCAATATTCGGTTTTAATACTTGTACAATTATTTGAATATTAGTTAGAAAATAATCATGTATAATATGCACGGTTCGGTTCGGTTAACCGCGGATATCTAAAAGTAAAAACCGAAACCGAACCATTATAAGCGGGTTTTTTCGGTTTCGGTTTTTTTCGGTTTCGGTTTCGGGTTTTTTCGGTTTCGGATTGAGCGGTTCGGCTCGGTTCGTCGGTTTCACGGTTTTTTTGAACACCCTAATACCTGCATGCATAATATCACATTCCATGTTACAATAAGCGATCACCGTTATTTATCGGTTTTAACACGCGCGAATTTGTCGACGTTTTATCTGTAGAAACGAAGCTTTCGCCCGAAGAGTTATAGACTAGTGTGTAGAGTTATCGATCGAAATGATCGCTCGAGAGCTGTTTTCATCTTACGCTCGCTATGTTTACTTTTGTGCTTCGTAGAAGTAAACAGTACTCGCCCTGCAGCAAAAACACGCCTCTCAACCAGACCACCCCCTACGCAGCACATAAGTAAAAAAAGTTTCAACGCGTTTTTGTCGTAATATTACAAGATTGTTAGCTTGTTATACATAAGCCTTAGTTTTACCATTATTTGTTGCATGATGTCAGCAGTTGTTTTTACTATCGAGTTAGTTAGGGTGTGAGTGTGACCGTCTACATCTTACCTTACTCGTACCCTATCTGACGGGATTAGGTATTATTGTTATATAAGCCATCAACCAGAGATGAAGAAGATAGTTAAATTTTTGCTAAATGTAAGCATGAGTTCGCACACAAACTATAACAGAAGTGAGCATGCGATATCTACGTATAAGGTCGCAATAGTAGTTGTATAGCAGTAGGTCAAATTCCATGCCTAATGTGACTTGAATAAGACCATTCTACAGAGAAAGCAGAAGAGGTAATGAGATTCTTTAAAAGACATATTTAGAGAGTCAGTACAAGGATATGTCAAGTTGGTATACTGTCTAGTTCACTTCCGCTCCATACCAGCTCAAGTTGAGTAGAGTACAGTTGTGAATGACAGAAATTTAGAGATGAGATCGCAGGTCGAGTGGGCACATGTCGCAAGCGGTTTATAAGTCATATAATATACTCCTGAGGTGAGAATAGAGTTGAGATATATAGATATATAAATTACTGAGTAGTAAGTATGTCATGTAAGAAAGACTACTCAGAAGCCTACCAACTGAAAAAAGCGGAGAAACGAATTACACATCACTTGTTATATATGGTCTACAAAGACATTCAAAATAAGATGATCTA
Organism: Tanacetum coccineum; assembly: GCA_026074375.1. NCBI lineage: Eukaryota > Viridiplantae > Streptophyta > Magnoliopsida > Asterales > Asteraceae > Tanacetum > Tanacetum coccineum. The sequence goes on along the minus strand of BQNB010022449.1, from coordinate 55,754 downwards.
CTACATCTAATCATGTGTACAGTTGTGTCAGAATTACATATACAAGAAAAATCAGTGAAGCCTCTGTTAATTATAACGCGCAACCGAATAGGTAAGTGGACATCTAAGACTAGAGACGTTGGAGAGTGATAAGTAAATTGTGCCAGCTGATCCGAGTGTCTTATTTTGATTTCTGTAATCTTATTACATAATATGTATTACATCTTTTGAGTTATGAAGAGCTTCATGATCTCTGTTGTGGTGATAAAGCCTACTAGATGGATGCTCACCAGTGAACGGCTACTCAAGAATTCCCTAAACGCCCGACAAAATCATAGACCCCTAGAGGTGAAATATGTAAGTTTGATCATTATGAGAGATTATTGGGCTGGTTACAACCCTACGCAGATCGCTATGAGATTTATTGTGCCAGGGATCAATATGAGACAAGGTTGTTTGATTCAAAGAGCATACGACATGTAAAGATATCTTTCGAAGCACAATCAGTATAAGAAAAGTCTTGCCATGTATTAAGCCATTTACTCCATAGTTCCGAAAACTATTGGTTTATCGTGAGCGGAAGTTGCAACAAAGGCCTAGCTTCAGAGATGCTTCTACTGCGTACCTATTAGTTCGCAAACATATAAGATTGTAAGATTAGCCATCTTTACCTTTTAATTTACTATAACCGGAACCCCCATTGGGTCTATTGGCAAAATATTCTGAGAAGTTTATAATCAAATTTCCATCGCAAATATCAAACGCATCATCATCAAGGTACACCTTCTTCTTCTTCTTCTCCCGAGTTGGAAAGATGCTGCCGGTTTCCAAAAACATTAACATGCCATCTAGATATTTATCACCACGTTCTGGAGGAGGATAATATTTTCTATACTCGCTAATACTCTCCATTCCATCCCCCTTGTAAGTGGTACCATAGAGCTTCGCAGTGATCTTGACAAAAGGAGAAACTGAAAGTGAAAAATAACAAATATCGTGTGGAGATAAAAAAACCAGGTTTGGTGATGACCAAGGGATTATCAAAGTTACGGTGTAATATATTGAAAGAACCATAATGATCAGACGGATCTGAGATATGAGTTTCTGCCTGAATAATCCCAAACAGAATTAGCTTGTTATAGACTAAATTAGGTTTTAAAGTAAACTCACAGTTGTTGTTCGGTTAGATCTGAAAAGTAGAATCTTTTAGACAGTTCGAAACCCGGTCGCAACTTTAATCTGCTAGAGTCAAAAGTGAATAATAATGAACTACATTTAAAAAAGAAACTATATATTGATATAGAACGAATACTTACATTTTCTGAATAGGAGTGATCGCCAAAAGATGAAAGCAATGATTACTGTATGTAACAATGATTAAGTCAAATAGGTGGACATATAATAATATTTATTGCTACCTATTTTTTAGTCTCCGTTCTCCCTATCCCTTCCAATCTTTCTCTTTCTTTTCCAGGTCCACTAATGGACGATCCCATGAATTTTTTTAAGCTTCAAATTTATGAAATTTGCTATTTTAAAAGAGGGCATTTTTACAACCAATCTGACTAAATTTTCTACTAGTTTATCCCAATCATACATGTTGGAAAAACAGGTGTTCTAAATAAGTGGTTACATAGCTTTTACACTCGTTATAATTGTAAGGACAGTCCACGTGAATTAGTAACCATCAAATCCCAAAAGTAAACGCATGTAATGTTATAGTCTCTGTGGGCTAACCATTCTTACCTTGTTATTTATATAGGAAAAATGAAATATTTAAATTTTATTTGTTTTTCTATATAAATAATAACAAGTTATAAATGGTTAGAAATTATTGAACTCATATAGTTAATTATACTTAAATTTTTATTTTTTATTTTTTCTATATAAATAACAATGTAAGAATGGTTATAATTCATTGTTAATTGTACTTTTATGATATGATGCTATCAAATTACAAACTCACTACTTAAATTCAGACAAAACTCATAGTTTTTGCTCGGTTATATCTGAAAAGTATAATCTTTTAGACAGTTTGGAACTCGGTCGCAACTCTAACAAATGGCATCCCCTTTCTATGTATTTTCTTGCCTTAATACAGGATACCACCTTCAATCGAGATTCATCACAATTTCCCTTAACTAGCAACATCTTACCCTTAACCGGTATATGAACCTCTTTTTTCCGCAAACTATAAGAGCATCATGCTTGACTAACCAATCCATACCAATAATCATAATTTCCCTTAACTACCAACATCTTACCCTTAACCGGTATATGAACCTCTTTCTTTCCGCAAACTATAAGAGCATCATGCTTGACTAATCAATCCATACCAATAATCACATCGAAAGTACCGAGTTCTATAGGCATAAGGTCGACTTCAAACAATTGATTAAGTAGATTCAGAGTGCAACCTCTTAGAACGGTATTTGTACTAACTAATTTCCCATCGGCCAATTCCACTTCATAACTTATATTTAATCTCACCGGTTTAATATCAATTAATTGACTAAATCCAAAATTTAGGAAACTCTTGTCTGAACCGGAATCAAACAATACTCTAGCATAGCGATTGTTGAGTAAGAACGTACCGGTGACAACATTTGGTCCTTGACCTTGCTCGGCATCTCTAAGTGCATAAGCATGGCCAGTTGCATTTCCACCTCTTCGATCGGCTAGTTTAGGGCATGGGCTTCGATCATGATTCCTATCTCCGCACTCGTAGCAGGCCTGAACAGGTAAAGCATTCACCCCGATAGCCCACCTTTCATTCTACAATCCTTTACCTTATGCCCCATCTTCGCCGGACAATTCCCAAAATGACACAAACCACAACGATTACACTTTGGGGCTGGTCCCCCTTGATCAGCAACATTATTCTGGGCAGCAGTCATTGCCCTTGCACCATCTTGCCTTCTTTGATTGTACTGATTGTTACCACGATAATTGCCACGTTTGTTGCGGTTGTTGTTGTTGTTGCGGTTATCACTGTTGTTGCGGTTGTTGCTATTATTGTTTTCCTACTTCCTTTTGATGTCTTCAGCAATTCTTTCATTCTTTGCTTGAATTTTCTACTCCATTAGGGCGTGTGCCATACGCACAGCCTCATTGAGCGTAGCCGGTCTAGATGAAGTTGTTTCACCTTTAATGATCTCAGGCAACCCCTTGATGTACAATTCAACTTTCTTTTTCTCATTGGGGACAACATTAGACACAATAGAGCCAATTCATTAACACTCACTTATCTCAAAAGTATTCTCCATCTTTTCGAACCATTGACAAAGCCTGACAGCACCTTCAGTCCCGTGAAATTACGTGGGACCACATTTCATAAATCCAGCGAATGTACATTCTCGAACCACTGGTGCAGCCGCTGGGCCTCCAGCACGACCTCGAGCTCTATTTGCTTCTTCTCTTACCCTTTCTCGTTCAGCTCTAATAACCACTTCAATTCCTTCCCGCACTAGTTGATCGGCGGCCTCTTTGGTCAAAGTAGGTTGAGGGTTGGTTCGGGATCTTCTTTTTGAAGGCAAGGTTATAATGTGTACAAATAGTCTAATCACAACATGAATTCAATGCCAACATCATACAAGAGAAAAGAAATCACAACACAACAAGTAAAGATCAAAAGTAGTCATTCGTCATTCATCATAAGTGTTGGTACATGATTGCATTGTTTACTAAAATATGACTCATGTCATCACAAGCATGAATACAAAGTCTACTAACCGACATGTTGGTTTAGTGATTACTTCAACAAAATAAAAGTACAAACGAAACTGAACAACTACTGGTCACATGGAGATGAAACTGAACAACTACTGGTCACATGGAGATCCACGGGACTCTGAGGGTTGTGGGTCTTTGGCAGCAGCAACATCATCATCGTCATCCTCTTGGGCGGCCATAGAAGCATCTCTAGCCATAACATACGGATCATTCGCACGTGGTGCAAAAGTTGAGGGAGTAGGAGGTTCCTCTTGAAATCGTAACCTCTCGGGTATACACGACCTAACCCAAGCCTCCCATTGGCTCAAACGTTCGGCCCGGCTACACTGCAACTTAAGTTCATTGATTTGCTTGCTCAAACCCTCCACCAACCTCTTCATCTTAGAATATTTAGTTGTAACATCGAGCTCATGGCGATTTATGCGAAGGTCATCTTCTTTGAACTTCTCTTTTATTTTGATCTCGGTTTTATACCTCTCAAACATTTGCTTCACTAGCTTTGTCGTTCTACTGTGAATAGTCATCAAATCACTAGGCTTAGGACCAGGTGCAAACACCACAGAATTACCATCAAGTAGAGCTCGAGTAAAAGAACTTTCTCCCACATGAAAGTTATGGCCAGACTGAAAAACGGGTGATGGTGGCTCAACTGGGTCAATAACTTCGGGATTGTCCATTTCGTCATCAATCTTCATTTCTTCTTCCTCACCATCACCTACCTCATCTTCTTCTGGATCCTCATCATCATCTTCTTCCGGATCCTATTCAACATCTTCATCCACCTCATCTTCTTCTGGATCCTCATCATCTTCTTCTGGATCCTCTTCATCATCTTCTAACCATCCATTATTGTTATTCGGGATTTGTCCAGTAATCCATTGAGGAGCAAACCCGACAAGAGCAGTAGGAGCTTGTTCCGGAATGGGATCTTCTTCGGGAACGTTTGGATCATTGTTTGGAGGAGGTAAGTTTGCCATGATGATCTGTAATCACGGAAAATAAATAAGTATAAGGTCACAATATAGATAAAATTTATACAACATACGAATGAATGCAATGCATTGCAATAAATATGATAAATTAATATTGATTTGTTTAAACATGTAAATAATTTAATAATGATTTATTTAAATATGCTATAAAACTTTGATATAAAGTTTAATTATCGAAGTATATCTCGATATAAATTATAGTATTAAATACTAAGCAATAATGTATTCATGATGAAGGAATACTAAAATGGTAATCACTTAGATGACTTGAGCGGGAACCACGAACTTTATATCAAAGTTTTATTGCATATTTAAATAAATCATTATTAAATTATTTACATGTTTAAACAAATCAATATTAATTTATCATATTTATTGCAATGCATTGTATTCATTCATTCGTATGTTGCATAAATTTTATCTATATTGTGACCTTATACGAATTTATTTTCCGTGATGACAGATCATCATGGCAAACTTACCTCCTCCAAACAATGATCCAAACGTTCCCGAAGAAGAACCCATTCCGGAACAAGCTCCTGTGTCTTGTCGGGTTTGCTCCTCAATGGATTGGTGGGCAAATCCCGAATAACAATAATGGATGGTTAGAAGAAGATGATGAGGATCCAGAAGAAGATGATGATGAGGATCCAGAAGAAGATGAGGTGGATGAAGATGATGAAGAGGATCCTGAAGAAGATGATGATGAGGATCCAGAAGAAGATGAGGTAGGTGATGGTGAGGAAGAAGAAATGGAGATTGACGACGAAATGGACAATCCCGAAGTTATTGACCCAGTTGAGCCACCACCACCCGTTTTTCAGTTTGGCCATAACTTTCATGTGGGAGAAAATTCTTCTACTCGAGCTCTACTTGATGGTAATTCTGTGGTGTTTGCACCTGGTCCTAAGCCTAGTGATTTGATGACTATTCACAGTAGAACGACTAAGCTAGAGAAGCAAATGTTTGAGAGGTACAAAACCGAGATCAAAATAAAGGAGAAGTTCAAAGAAGATGACCTTCGCATGAATCGCCATGAGCTCGATGTTACAACTAAATATTCTAAGATGAAGAGGTTGGTGGAGGGTTTGAGCAAGCAAATCAATGAACTTAAGTTGCAGTGTAGTCGGGCCGAACGTTTGAGCCAATGGGAGGCTTGGGTTAGGCCGTGTATACCCGAGAGGTTACGATTTCAAGAGGAACCTCCTACTCCCTCAGCTTTTGCACCACGTGCGGATGATCCGTATGTTATGGCTAGAGATGCTGCTATGGCCGCCCAAGAGGATGACGATGATGATGCTGCCGCCAAAGACCCACAACCCTCAGAGTCCCGTGGATCTCCACGTGACCAGTAGTTGTTCAGTTTCATTTGTAGTACTTTTATTTTGTTGAAGTAATCACTAAACCGGCATGTCGGTTAGTAGACTTTGTATTCATGCTTGTGATGACATGAGTCATATTTTGGTAAACAACGCAATCATGTACTAACTCTTGTGATGAATGACGAATGACTACTTTTGATCTTTACTTGTTGTGTTGTGATTTCTTTTCTCTTGTATGATGTTCGCATTGAATTCATGTTGTGATTAGACTATTTGTACACATTATAGCCATATAATTGTATGAGTACTCACCATGATTTCCTTTATGTCATGACAGTACCATGCCTCCAAAAAGAAGATCCCGAACCAACCCTCAACCTACTTTGACCCAAGAGGCCGCCGATAAACTAGTGCGGGAAGGAATTGAAGCAGCTATTAGAGCTGAACGAGAGGGTGAGAGAAGAAGCAAATAGAGCTGGAGGTCCTGCTAGAGGCCCAACAGCTGCACCAGTGGTTCGAGAATGTACATTCGCTGGATTTATGAAAAGTGGTCCCACGCAATTTTACGGGACTGAAGGTGCTGTCGGGCTTTGTCAATGGTTCGAAAAGATGGAGAATACTTTTGAGATAAGTGAGTGTGCTGAAGGAAGAAAGGTGAAGTTTGCCACTGTTACACTTCATGGCCGAGCTCTTACTTGGTGGAATTCTCAGGTCGCTACTTTAGGACGTGAGGTGGCAAACGGAAGACCATGGACTGAAGTGAAACAGATGATGATCGATGAGTTTTGTCCAATTGAAGAAGTTCAAAGGTTGGAGGATGATGAACTGAGACATTTGAAGTTAAGGGATATGAATATAGCTGCATACACAGAAAGGTTTAATGAATTGGCTCTATTGTGTCTCATGCTGTCCCCAATGAGAAAAAGAAAGTTGAATTGTACATCAAGGGGTTACCTGAGATCATTAAAGGTGAAACAACTTCATCTAGACCTGCTATGGTCAATGAGGCTGTGCGTATGGCATACGCCCTAATGGAGCAGAAAATTCAAGCAAAGAATAAAAGAATTGCTGAAGGCATCAAAAGGAAGTAGGAAAACAGTAATAGCAACAACTGCAACAACAATGATATCCGCAACAACAACCACCACAACAACCGTGGCAATTATCGTGGTAACAATCACCACAATCAGTACAAACAAAGAAGGCAAGATGGTGCAAGGGCAATGACTGCTGCCCAGAATAATGTTGCTGATCAAGGAGGACCAGCCCCAAAGTGTAATCGTTGTGGTTTGTGTCATTTTGGAAATTGTTCGGCGAAGTGCACCAAGTGCAATAGGAATCATGACCGAAATAATCATAAGTCTCAAAACGCGAGGCTATTTGATAAAATGGGCTTGTAAAAGTTAAGACGAAATCACATAAGCTGAAACAAACTTTCCCTTACAGTTTCTGCCTCTTACGAATGTTATGATTGTTTATCGTGCAAATGACAATCCTATGAATATGCTGAGAATTATTTTTAATTAACTATAAGCGAAATTAAAAATCACCTCCTAGTAGAACGCGACTTAATTTCAGACTCTTTCTCGAGTCCAAAAAAATACCTACTATAAGAAAGGAAGTTCAAAGACAAAAAGGAATTTCCTGAGCACCAAACAAATACCTGGAAACACAAACCTCCATCAGAAAAGTAACCTGCAAAAAAAAATTAACGAAACCCCCCAGTTATAGCATAAAGCCTAATTTCAAAATCAAAAATAAATTAAGAACAAAAACCTGCAAAAGCAAAGTAACCTACAAAAAATTATCCGGAAAAACCAAATTAACAAAACCTCCAATTCTGACATAAACCCTAATGTCAAAATAAAAAAGAAATTGAAATCAAAAACATGAAATCTATGGTTGTGTGTGACACCTAATTGTGATTGCACTGATTCGGAAGTAATTTAGTCTCAAATATTATGTGAGGATAACTGATTGTTTAATTTCATGAGGTTAAATGGGTTATTACCTGCTTTAATGATAGGATAACCACAATAACCATTCATCTTCATCTGGAAAATAGAAGTTCATAGCTTTTAATGGATACATCCTTTCTGTTGGAAATCTTGAACCCACCAACATGTTAATGGTATCCTTCTGTTTGTAATTTGCAGAAATCACATTTTCTGAGTTGAACCCAATAAATAAATATAAGATTATGTAATAAATGATGAAGATTCATTTTATTCTGTGGGAAGAGTGGAGTATCGAATTATGGGTTGGAAGTCATTTAAAGGATACAGACCCCATTAACAAATAAGAGAGCGAATATTCTAGTATAATACATTATCATTGGATAGATTTAGGACATTCTCAAAATGAAAGTCTTAAACTTTTAAGAACAAAAAATATTTCTTGTTATAAAAAGATTTATGTTACTTTTGCTATAAACTCAATAAATACACATAATTAAAAGTTATAACTCAAAATTTAATGTCTTAATGTGAAATCTATTTTGTAACAGCACGCAATATTAATGCAACCCATAAAACCATATTAATTGTAATTTGTAATACCCCAAAAGGTATAACAACTCATTTAAATCATATGAATTGTAACAGCCCATTTCAATATAAAAACTCTCTACACCGAATCTGATAAGCATAAACTTTCTCTCATTCATTCTAAAAACACAAACTCACACCCGTCACAACTATATATACCACAGCCTTCGCCACCACCGAGGCACCCACCACCACTGAAATCCTCACAATGATACCCACCACAACCCGAACCTTACTACCAAATCTGCTGCTTTTATAACATTTTTGAGTTTGGTAAGCTTATTATTTATTCATAAGTTCTTCGAGTTCTAACGGGTTTTTTATAAATATTTCTTCTTATAACGTCTTTGACTAAAAATGTTTGTAGATCTGCTGCCGTCGTTGCCGGAGTTCTTCGATGTCGCCAAAATCTACACTAGCGCCCCTTACCTCCACCAGAAATTGCTTTAGTAGTCGGAATTTTTGATATTATATATTTTGTTTCAAGTTGTGTTTTCTTAATTTTTGTTTTAGTTTGAGTTAAGTTTCAAGATTTATTTTGGTTTCTTTTAAGTTTTTGTTATTTGTGTTAGAAACAAATCAGAAAAAAAAATATTTCTAAAGTAATCTTGTGTGTTAATTTGTTAATTTGTGTTAGATCTTGTTGGCTTTGATAGTTCAATCTAACCACATCTGTTATAAATCTATACGCTTGTTGGCTTTGATAGTTCAATCTAACCACATCTGTTATAAATCCATACGCCTTTATTTGCTTAGTATTCATTTAAGTCTCATTTAAACCATATAGTAACTGCCTTTCAATAATGATATACTTTAATGAAATTGTTTATAAGAAAAGCTCACTAAAATTATAACCACCAATTTAATGCTAAAATTTAAAAAATAAAAGTGCTAACCATTTACACTGTTAATAATTTTGACGTTCGACTTTCAAAAAACATATCTCTACTACTTTGTAAAGTACATATTTGAGACATGCTAAATAAGGACGATTTAAGATGAAAAACATTTACTCGCCACAAAAATAGTCACCGGGTACCCGCCGCCGCATTAATTGTAATTTTGTTTTAGTTTGAGTTAAGTTTCAAGATTTATTTTGGTTTCTTTTGAGTTTGTGCTATTTGTGTTAGAAACGAATCATAAAAAAATCTTGAGTAATCTTGTATGTTAATTTGTGTTAGATCTTGATGGCTTCGATAGTTCGATCTAATCAGATCTGTTATAAATCTATACGCCTTTATTTGCTTAATTCATTTAAGTCTCATTTAAACCATATAGTAACCGCTCTCCAATAATGATATATTTTAATGAAATTGTTTATAAGAAAAACTCACTAAAATTATAACCACCAATTTAATGTTAAAATTTGAAAATTAAAAGAGAGCTAACCATTTACACTGTTAATAATTTTGACGTTCCACTTTCGAAAAACATATCTCAATTACTTTATAAAGTACGTATTTGAGACATGCTAAATAAGGACGATTTAAAATGAAAAATATTTACCCGCCACAAAAATAGTCATCGGGTACCCGCCGCCGCATTGCGCGGGTACCCTTCTAGTGAAATTAAGTGATATCAGTTTTCTACATGTTTTGAAATGAAAATATAGTTAATTTTGATAACTTGGATAAGTTAATTTTGATAACTTGGATAAGCTAATTTTAATTTTAAGTTTCATTTTAGTTTTTAGTTAATTTTGTATGGTTTTATACCTTTTTATATATGTTTTTTTGGTTTTTTTTACGTTTTTGTTAGTTTCATACTACTTTTACGTTTTTACGTGTTGTCCATCAGAAATTATATCTATTTATTTAACTATTTTATTTATTACTTATAAGTCATGTGCACGGGGTTTATACATAAATCAAATTTATTTTAAAATTTTAGTTTAGTATACGAACATATTTAAAATTTTAGTTTTTACATAAACAAATTCATTATGTATTAATATTTATTTATATTTTGTAAAAGGTTTTTGTTGTACGAAAGATTTAACTTCGTTTACGTGACGTGTATGTTGAAGTTTATGTTGTTTAAATTTAACTATTGATATCATGTTGTATACAATATGCGAGTTTAATAACACATGATAAACGTTGATAAAGTTAAAATATAAAGTTTTTTAAAAGTGTTTTTCCAGATATCTTTAAATAATAATTACATTAGTCGTTGTTATGAGTACAATCAAGCATATTTGTTTTCATATTACAGTAAGTCGTGCTTACATTTGATATTTATATACATGTTAATAATAATTTAGCCGTATTTAATATTCAAACTCGTGTAAGCATGTGATAAACTTATAAAATGGAATAACAACGAGTCCTTATTCAACGCATATAATTAAAATAATAAAAAAATCCTGGATATTCTTACTTAAACTCATAAAGAGGAAAAACATGAGTCGTTCATATACGTACAACATCGTGTATTTATATACATGCACAATAATCCGTGCTTTCATTTTGATATTAATAATCTTGTGCATATATATATAATCAACTAATAATATATATATATATATATATATATAAAATATATATTATATATATATAATATAATAATGATATAAATATATATAGTATTTTTGTATTCTTAAAACAACATATACGTTGTATTTTTTAAATATAAAGTTTATGGGTACAAAGTATACGGGGTTATTTGCTTATTTTTTTAAGTTATTAAAAAATTTGAAAACTTATAAATTTACACTTAACTTCATCTAATTTATTTAAAATTCAACCACTGTAGTTTTAAAGAAAAATCTCAAAAGAGTCCAAAACCCATATGGGGTTTCTCACTGTAGGCCAAAAAACATTTTTGAGCCAAACAAGTCTAGGGCGACTTGGCGACTAGGCAACTTAAAAAGAATTTGACACGTGCCACGTATGTGTAAGGTAAGTATACGCTAATGTATTTTGGGCGACTTGTACTTTTGGGGCGAATTGTATTTTGAGGCGAATTGTACTAAGAGCAACTGGTTTTTTTAGTAATTTAACCCAAATATTTTATTCATAAAAGTACTTACACAAAGGTAAAATTACATTGGGCGACTAGTTGGTGGGTATATACTTTTTCTTGCAAAAAATAAGTTAGTACAATACAATATATTTTGTAATGTCTGCAAAATACACATTTTTTAACTTCTATTAATAGTATATACACTAACTGTTTGAATATAACACCCAAATACTAAGGGTGCGTTTCGGTTTTTGACTATAAGTAATGGAGTCAAAGCATATTCAAATGTTTGGTAGGCATCATTTAGATTCAGAACAGTAATTGATTCGTTTGGGGTAAGAGATTATACAAATCCACCCCCTTATAGCAAGGATTGAGTAAACTACATCATTCGTCCTTGTGGTTTGCGTTGACCGCAACCCTTAGTCTCTTGACCGAAAAAACTGCATCGTTCAGCCTTAAGTGGGAAACGTTTTCTGTCGTTGGTCCCTCCCTTTAATGACCATCATTAACGCTTGTTAAGTTACCTCACATAAGGGTATTTTTATCATTTTAAGTTTGCACTCAAGGATAAATTGGTCATTTTACTCACATAATTTCCCAGTTTCAGTTCTAGTAATTCTTTGTAATATATGTTTCTTCCTTTCTTTTTCTTTCTTAAAACTCTCTTCCCAGATTTTTATCTACACCTAACACCACCATAATCATTATCTCCATCACAGTAATCTCATCACAAATTTAGCAAAAATCTATACAACATATAAATAATAAAACTCATAAATATATTCAATTACCCATACTTATTCACGAAAAAATCCACTACCACTTCGCCGCCACCACCACCTATATCTACTGCCACCACCACCTAAATCGCCGCCACCACCACCCATATCCACTGCCACACCACCATGTAGATCCGCTGCCACCATCCTAATATCAATCAACAACATCATTTCATCTAAAACAATCATTCCCTAGCAACATCACCATAATTCTTTTCCATTTACTCCTCTTTCTAATACCAGTAATCAAAGCCCAACATCATTTCATCTAACATGTCTTCATCATCAAATATGTTCAGGCCCATTAACCTTTTACCTAGATTTATAAAGAATAGACACATCCTCTTAATCACACAATGACACAAAGTATCCACCAGATATTGGCTTGGTAAAGGAGTTTGATACCGCTGGTGAAAATGGACTCGTTTAGTGGTCAACAACAACAAAAAATCCAATCTTTTTTTGTCTGGTAGATTGTTAAAACCAGGATGAACCATGATTGTTAAAACCAAGAATGGGCCTCTGAAATGGATGCATTTTGTTATTTGGTGTATTTGTTTGGGGTTTATATTAGTTTTGATTTATAAAGTTTTTAGTTGTGATTTTAAATGAGTTCGAGAGTTTTTGTTTTATGGGGTTTTTAATATGCGGTTGCATTTGAGAAGATGACAAATAGTGATGATGATGGTTAGTGGTGAAGGATCTACGTGGTGATGGCAACGGATATAGGTGGGTGGTTATGATGGCAAGGGTGATGGTTATCGTGTATATTGATGTATAATTTTTAAATGTAATTGTTGTATAAATTTTTTGATAAGTTGGTGGTGATAGGATGTTCATTTAGCATTTTGGGTGGTGTTGATTTTGGCGTTTGTTAAAGTGGCTGGAGGTGGTGGTCAAAGGTGAGAGTGATGTGTGAAGATAGAAAGTGAGGTTATAAAGATGGCGGGTGGTTAAGATGGGGAATAAGATAAAGTTAGAAATAAAGGGGAAAAAACCAAAATAGCCTCACCTAATTATCACATATGTACACATAACAAGTGTTAGTTGGCCCGGTTAAAGTGAGGGACTAACGACGGAAAACGTTTCCTACTTAAGGTCGGACGGTGCAATTTTTTTGGCCAAGGGACGAGGGGCTGCGGTCAACCCAAACCACAAGGACGAACGGTGTAGTTTACTCGCCAGGATTTAACAAAAGATGTGGGCCATTATTTGTCAGTCAACTTTTTCCTATTTGTTTTTTTTTGTCTTTTTCGGTTAAAAGTGAGACACATCACTTTTTTTAATAAGGCAAACAAAAAAATCACTTTTTTGATGTTTTTATAATTATATTAACATTTAATTTGAAATCCATTCCTATTAATATTTTATAAAACAAACAACACTTTATACTATCATTTATTTTCTCTTTTCATTTTTTTCTTTCAAACTATACCAAATCTAAATCCGATTTCAAACCCTTTGACAAACCAAACACACCCTAACAATTTGAATCAGAAACAAAGGAGTACAACACAACCCTCTTCATCTTCTCCCACCTTTGATCATCTTCTCCATCTTCTACCACACACATATGAAAACCTTCTTTATATCAACATCACCTCATGATCAACATCATCATATCAACATCATTACCTGATCATCTTCTCCATCATCATATCAACTATAATATCAACATCACCTCGTGTTCTTCATTTTAGATCCAAAAAATGTGATATAAAAGGGTACGTAAATACATTGATGATACCCATTAATTTATCACTTTTCTTTGTTTTTTAACAATGTATAATTCAGTTTTTGTTGATTATCAATTTTTTTGTTTTCATTTATGATATCGATTAAAGTTGTAGGTATAATTTGTTTATATGTTAAGACTTTTGTTTGAAAGGATTGGTCTTGTTATTAAAATTTCCGATTATTGCATTATAGAAGCCAATTAGTCTTATTTTAGTTTTATTATTGGTTTAGTTATGACATCAAAAGAGATTAAGCTGATGATTACTGCATCTTAGGTAATTGTTGTTATGCATTTGATGTTTAATACATAAATTGGAAGTTGTAAATGATTGATCTTGTTCATTCCATTTTTATTTTCATTGTTAGTTACTATGCTGACCTCTTAATAGTTGAGAAAATGTTATTTCACACAGATATGATTCACTCTTTCACTAAGGCTGGAAGTAGTGGTCACCATGCCTCACTGTCCACTTCAGCTCCACCTCATCGTCGCCTCAGCTTTCTCTCTCCTCTCACCATACCTCACCATTCAAGTGTTTTGGTCACCATATCTCACCTTTCATTAAAATACATATTTTATACAAAATATACCTCACTAAATACCACACAGACACTCGCATACCAAATAAAATATATTAAAGATAAAAATGTAGCACGGTTGCCGAGTGGTGACCTGCTCACCGCTCTCTCCTCTCTTTTCCCTCACTCATTGTGATGGTTTTGGTGCTCACCTCACCTCACCTCACTCCCTCACCCACAACTCCCACCAGCCTAACATGACACCACAATATAACAATTATTGATTATTGAAATACATGTTACACAATGTATTTTGTTGCTCAAGATCATTAGTTAGGAGAAATGTATGTTCTGATCCTTTGGTATTGAAACCCATTGTGTTTTATTTCCTTTCATGAATTTGAATCGAAATTCATCATTAGGAGCAATTTGAATTACTTTTGGATAATAAATTAAAAGTTAGATGTGAATCGACGAAATTTGTTTAGGAGTAGTTGTTTCGAACGTTGGTTGGATCTATTGTTTTTTTACCATGAACCACAACTCATAGATTATATGCTACGGAAACAGCATAAAGTTGATGATTCTCATTATAATATGTTGATGTGTCGTTTAGTATAGGTAACAATTTGTTATCAAGTTTTACATTTATATTTAGCCGAATTACCTATTAACTAACACTAACGGGCAGTGTACCCGATCAGTTGTAGGTTCATTGGTAAGTAGAGTGTCGATCATTAAGAGCGAGAGCGTTAATTCCTAAGTCTACCAGTATTTTAGTTATCTAAGTTAAACAGAATTTGTTCTATTCTATGTTATTATAAGTTAATCGTAAAAGTAACGTAAAAAAGAGGATTTTGAGCCTGAGAGACTAGCACGAGTTTTGAGATTCTTAAGCTAGTCAAAAGATAGACAACTCTTAGGTTTACTAAGATATGTAAATAATTTTTGTAATATTGTTGTTAATAAACATTGTTGTTAATAAACAGACTTTTATATGTAAACAACATATACGCACAAGTTATAACATTTATATAGGAATTTGGTCAGGATCTAGTGAGGATAAAAAGATTAAAATGAGAATGGTGAAAATTACTCTTATATACAATTCACAAATGGTCGGTGGCACTGTAGCTGCTACAGTGATTGCTACAGCGCTACAGTACCGGCCCAATAATTTAGCCCAAAATCCGGCCCAAAGTAAAAAAAAAAAAATTACAAAACGGACCCTCAACTTTTAATTGTTTACGACTTTTTTACATAAATTTAAAAAACCTAAATAAAAAAGGCCCCTCAAGTTTTTTTTATTCGCCCCCCGTCGCAACGCGCGGGTTAAATTCCAACTCGTTTTAACTATATTCATCATTTTCATTTAGATAAACACTACTACAATTAGCTTTGAAATTGATTTTGAAGTAAAAATGATTCAAAGAAGTATTAGTGACAAATTGAACCCGCATTAGACGAAAAATATATTGGATTCGACTAAGTTGATGAACTGTAACTAATATATGGAGTTAAGTACATAGATCGTCCTTGTGGTTGTCCCGAAATTGCATGTTTCGTCATACAAGTCCTGAAATTACACTGGTCGTCCCTGTAGTTGCCCATTTTGAGTTGAATGGTCTTTGACCGTAACTCCATCCATTTTTTCGTTAACTTTTTTTCTCGTCAGGGGTATTTTCGGCAGATCACATTAATTGACACCTAATAGACCACATGGACCATTTATGTAACATTGTTTATTTTTTCCAGATTTTTTATTTATTTATTTCCACATCTTCATCTTCATCTTCACCCCCTATTCCCACCACCATCCACCACTCCCACCACCATCTAATTAACTCATCAAAAATGAACTCATAAAAACATATGTACAAATGTGTTCTATGATTCTTTGCTCCCTCTACCTTACTAGCAAGTGCACAATCATCATCTATCTATCACTTCTTTAACAACAAACCCATACAAATCCCCAAATCACAGTCACAACAAACGGTGGTCAATAGAACAAATTACATAGTCAGATTCATCGAATGCAAACAAGCTAATGATTACAAACACTATCTAATCACTCAATTGAATAATACAAACTCACCACAAACACTTTCGTCTTTCCGACTGACTTCGGGGGCTTGTCGCGGTTGACGATACGGTTGCGAATTCGTTTATAGAAGAGTTTGAGCGGTTGGAGATGGTAAAGGATGTGAGTGTTGATACCCTATTAATTTGCTCCATTGTAAATATTTTTTGGTAAAAGAGATGAATGTTTTGCAAGAATGACAACCACTTTTTGAAACAGATCCAGATCTATGCAAAGATGAGGAAGAAACACAGAATGATCGGTGTTGCATCTTTTCCGGTGAGTCGACGGCAATGTCGGTTTTCTCGACGAAAACGCCGGCGCCGGAGCTACCATACCTAACGGTTTACCTTTTGACGATGAGCTTGTTGATGGTGACGGGGATTCCATAACTTTCCGTTTATTCTCCTCCGACCGCCATTGATGGAAATGAGTTACACACAGTGAAGGTGTTTTTATTGTGTTTTTGTTTTGACTTTGAGTTATGTCAAATCTGTTGGGTTTTATAATCTAATTAGCCATATTAATTATCACGAGTATGCAGCGGAATAAATGATCACGTGTAGAACATAATAATTAACAAGATAGAATATTGTTTACCTTTTAGCTAGAAATGATACAGATTTGATTTCGCATCAGTGCGTGTAACTAAGCCATGTGATTTGATTTTGATTTGATTAAGAATGTGTGTTTACATGACCATTCATCCTTGTTTTTATGTTTGTGTTTTTTAGTTTTTAATTTTATTTATTTGACTAAGATCTGATAGATATGTATTCGATTGGAATGGTTTGAAGTAATTTTAGTTTTAGGATATATTTAATTAGAGGATATTTTTAAGTAGTTTTAGGATATGAGTTAATTAGATGGTGGTGGGATTGCTGGATGGTGGTGAGAGTGGTGGGAGTGGGGGATGAATATGAAGATGTGAAAGCACCATTTTAGACGTGAAATGACGATTTTGCCCCTAACGATAATAAAAGATAACGAGATTTTGGATGGAGTTACGGTCAAAAGACCGGTCAACTCAAAATTGACAACTATAGGGACGACCAGTGTAATTTTGAGACTTTTAGGACGAAACCTGCAATTTCGGAACAACCACAAAGACGATCTATGTACTTAACTCCTAATATATGTATGTTCATCCCCATTTTAGTTAAAAAAAATTGTATTATATTGCATCTAAAGTATTAAAGATGCACCTCTAATATGTGACTGTAGTTACTTTTCTTTTCTTTTGATCCTATTTATTAGATTTTACTTTTTTTTTTTTTGCAAAGTTACAAAAAATAGTAAAAAAAAAGGTATAGATACACACTCTTATTTATGATTGGGACACTCACAGTATAAGCAGATAAAGCACAGTGTAAACTCCAATACAACTATGTAATGCAAAGAATAGAGTGTCCCAATCAAATTTTTGAGTGTGCAAATCAAATCCCATAGATAAGCCATGACCCAAAAGAAGGAAAAGAAGTAAAAAAAATTGGTGTGCAACCGGTAATTGACATGTGTCAGCTTCTTCTTTATTTTGACTACTACATGCATGCATATCATCACTTAGCACGATCACCAGATCAACCGTTATATAACGGTTTTACGTCATGAACTTTCACGTTTTATCTTTTGAAAGAAGCTTCTAGAAAGTTCTTACTGATATCGATCAATGATTAGAAGCTTTTCGCTATCTACTAGATGTTTTTTTTCTCCGTACAAAGACAATCACACTCTAGGTCATGCCAAAAACACTTTAAAAGTTTCAACGCGTTTTTGTCGTAATATTACAAGATTGTTCCCTTGTTATATAGTATAAGCCTTAATTTTACCATTATTTGTTGTATGATGTCTTTCTGGAAGCATTTTTTTTACTCTCGAGTTAGGGTGTAACTGTGACCGTCTACATCTTACCTCCCTACTCTGACGGGATTAGGTATTATCGTTATTATATAAGCCATCAACCAAAGATGAAGGTGTAGTTAATTTGAAGTTCACAGTAACTAAAACAAAGGTGTCTTTGTTATGAACCGAGTCAACAATTAATGTTTTTTTAGAACGACAACTATCTCAATTATATAAACCACAAATCTATCTCACAATATCTTAAGCAGGACTTGAACCCACAACCATTTGGTTGAAGAGCTTCACACACATGACACACCTTGGGGCATCATTAGGCCACAAGCCCTTTGGTCCCGGGTCATCAATTAATAGTTGTATAGTAGCACGTAGGTCAAATACCATGCCTAATATGACTTGAACGAGCGGGTATATACCCGCGCGTTGCGGCGGGGCTTCTTTTGGTGCAAATTGTAAATTCGGTCGAGAGATGCCTGGTAATTACCATGATCCAAATGCATAAATGTACATATGTAAAAATCTGTAGTTTCGGTCATATATTATTGTATGTGATCTATTATTTGCATTCGAGTGGATTTTGGAAGCAATAAACATACTCTTCTAGTATAATATAGCGGAACTCTGATTCCATCTCTCTATCCAAAGAGACGATGCCGCTTTTCATCACTGCCTCCACCCTCGATTTAATGCTTTCATACATTGCTTGCTGTTGCTTGATGAAGTATATCTGGAAACGCGTGTTTAGTATGTTGCACACATGTTCGTTCTGCAATTTCACATGTTGATGCCACGTATAACTATATCTTATATGTGAAGTAAAAATTACCACAAAAAGCATTCATCTTCGTATCAACCATGTCACAATCACAACTTGCATCAATAATTTCTGGAATTGATATTTTTGATCTGGGGTGGGTGAGAAAGATGAAGGTGTAGAGAATGGAGAACACATATTAAGAGTTTGTATGGTTAATCAGAAGGATTTAAGAGTTATTAAGAGTTTGTATGGTTAATCAGAAGGATTTAAGAGTTTGTATGGTTTTTAAATGTCTGACTCTAACACCTGATAGCTAATGTTTTCTCTTTATATGTAAAAGGACTGGAATTGCTAACTTAAACCAAAGTTAAAGCCTCTATAAAATAAAACACTTTCATGGGTAGATTCCTGGAACTAACACAATTTCATGTTGCACGTAGAATCTTATTATCTATACCTTGAAGAGACCATTTATCTAAATTAGCTGCAAAATATTTCCATCTGAGTTGCAAATTTTGATTGTTGAATCATGTCTTTTGAAACAAGTAAATTAATAAGCAGATTCTTCACAAAATCTTACGTGGATTAAAAAGTACAAAAGAATATTATTTTGGTCTTGATTTTTAGTTTAAAATGTGTTTTTCACTGTTGAATCTACTAAACTTTTTCGATGGAGATGTTTTCTTTTGGACATTGTCCCGAAGAAAATGGTGACGTATCATCAGTGTGTTTCGTACGTGAAAATAATAATAATAATAATAATAATAATAATAAAGAAAACAAACAAAGATAGAGACGACGAGCTTGAAAATGTCAAGACGGATGGTGGTTAGTGTACGATAAACTATACTCAAAAAGTTATGTAGCTCTTCCAGAGTATTGCGAGTGTTCATAGAACAATCACACGACGAGGTATACGGTTGTCTTAAAGGTGGTATCGTAAATAGTGGAGGAAAGATATTAGCCATCTCTATGGTTGAAGAGGCGTGGTTGAGTGAGAAGGAAGAGGTGTGATCGAAAGACAAAGAGTGTTTTCGTCGAAAAAAATGTTTTCATCAGAGAGAAAGGATGTTTTCGTTGAAGAGAAAAAATGCTTTCGTCTAAGAGAAAAGAATATTTTTGTCTAAGAGAAAAGAATATTTTTGTCAAAGAGAAAGAATGTTTCTTCGAAGAGGAAGAATGTTGCCGTCGAAGAGAAAAGGATGTTTTCGTATATGACATTTAACGTTTGCGATCGCAAGTTAAAGATACTTGAATATTTTTGATGAAATATTTAAGTTGTCAAACCTACTAGTAGGAGTTTTAGATTTGTATCTAACTTTTTCTTGACAAAAGAGTGAATTATTCGAAAGAAAGCAAGATGATGATTAAGTGAGTGTGAGTGAAGACTCTAGGAGATATAAAATCGTTTTATGACTCTTTTAACTTTTTACATTTGTGACACAGATGCGAAGAAAAATATTCAAGTGTGAGAAGATGTATACCTAGATGCATAAGATATATAGATTTAAGCATGTAAGTTTATCTAAGCATGCATCAACACAGTAATCAACAAGATTAATGTGTAAGATTATATGACATTTAAATATAAATTGTCATACATTAAACTAACATAGTGTATGTGCACAATTAACATGTAAGTCATGTAAAATAACGCATACAAAATGTGATAATTTTAAATGCAATCATCATGTAAAACATGTTAGCATTTAGCACTTAAGAGCATGTGTTATTTAGATAAACTAAGAGATATTATATCTAAATTGCTAGAAAAAGGCAAATGTTTTTACAACAAACATGCATTCAATAGCTAAGCAAATACACGTTGAGCATCAAGACAAACATGAAAGCATATAATTGCATTACGTGGAAGCACGTTATCATCTTGAAACTTCAAAGCACATATGTGAAATGCATGTAGTCTAGATTGACAAAGGGGAAACCTAACTTCTACTTGCTTAGTGTGCACTCCTAATGGAATTCAAAGTCTATCGATGTAGACTATCATTAGGCACATTTAAGAAGAGCCATTTAATCAAATTAGAGAATGAATATGAGACTATCACTAGTGATGCTCAATTTAGGATAAACACAACCATTTTTACGGGTTATACCACGAACCCAACTTTACTCTTGGAAGTAATTCAACCGTTATGTCAAATTGAATTTCTAGTGCAATAGATTCTCTAGTAGTCATTCTTATGTTATACAAAATAGAATTCCTATATTTGCCTAATGAAGTGTAGCAAAGATAAATTTTGTATTGTCTTTTCATACAAGGCCTAATATGACTCAACTAACATACTTTAATTTTGGTTCACATAATCTTAATCAAGATGTGTGGAATAAGGTTGAATGAGAGAGGATGGTTATAACCGATGATGGTTATACATGTAGACATGAAAAAATAACTATGGTCATTTGATTGATATTTCTGTTATCTAGATAAATCCTAGTCTCGATTTCATGTTCATATTATAATTTTGTAATTAGATTGAATAATGAGATTGATTATCGTTTGAATAATAATCATCTTCATATTCAAAATCCTCTTACGATCATTTATTAAAAGAAAGCACAAAAATGGTTTGTTGAATATGTTAAATTATTCCTAGTCCAAACCTTAGATGGTTAAATGGCTCTCATTTGGTGAAGAAGAAATAGTATGCTTATTTGTTTAAGTAAGAGAAAGTTTTGATGAGAAGAGAATTTGAGTTTTGAGTTATGCTTTTGAATTGTTTGAGCAAAGTTACATATGTTGTACGTTTGCTCATGTTTAGCTTTTAGGAAATGATGATTTTACCAAATGCATTGTAAGGTAAATTACATGAATATTTTGGATAAAACATTCAAATCGCCAATCCTATTTCATTGTGTATTTTATGCATATATTTGCCAAATATTTGGAACACAACTATTGGACAAGTAGACTCAATATGACATCATTTACACAAGTGTGAGTTATAATTCGATGCATATTCTTATCGTCTTTTAAAAGGATGTCGTTATACTCATATCAATCAAGTGTGATTGAGTATGTAGATTTAAGATAATATCTCTTGTTACATTAAATATAATCTTAAAGCTAGACAAATAAGAATCCGATTTCTTGTCCATACTCGAAAACTTGTCAATTAGATTCGATAATAATATCAATCATAATTTGAATAATGAATCGATATATATTCAAAATCTTTCTTGACCCTCACGAACACTCTTTTAAAAGAAAACAAATACAAATTTTCATAATGTGTTCCATTAATCCTAAGACTACTTGTAAGGTGAGGTTGATGAATGATGACAAGTTAATTTCTTACTTCAAGATTTTCATATATTTTGCTTGTGCGAAAAACTATTTGTTGTTACACAGAGTATGTATAGTTTTTGACATCTTGTGAGTAAATAAATGATTTTTCTAACCATTTTTATACAACACACATCATTAGTAAAATCCTATATGTTTATAAAAAGAATATAATTATGTGTGTGTGTGTTAGAATAATGCAAGCACAAGTAAAGTTTAAAAATATTTTTTCTTTTAGTTAAATACTAATGTATTAATACAATCTTTTCTTTTGTTTAACCAACCTAAGGTCAAATAAGGCAAGACGATGAAAATATATAGACATCTTGTTTGAAGAGAGTTAATGTGTTGGAAATATTTTGGTGACGGATTTTAACGTGTGATCTTATGACAATATTTTTCCACACGCTTAACAAACTATTAAATTCTCATTCCTAAATGGGTTACTACACTCAAAAAGATCTGTAAGATGTTTATGTAACACTTGTAAATATAGTGATCTATGCCTATATGCAATGCACAAACAATTTTGCAACTTAACGCAAGAAATCTAGCGTAATTCCTATTAGGCATAATCCGAAAAACTAGTAACATACAAATAGCATACATGGCACATGTGTTTAGATATATAATTAGCATAATTTCAAATAGTAATAATTACTTATTAATATCTATTAACCAAGTTGAAACAAAAGTAAACACACATAATCATCTAGCATATACATAAGGATATTCGTCGTTGTTTTGTGTATTAGAAACAACGATGTATACTTAGCTTGATTTTACTAAAAAAATATTTTCCTCCCCATTTAAAAAATTAATCAAAATCAATGTTTTAAAAAGATAAATATACCGTTTTTCAAAGATACATTGACTAGAAATGATTGACTTGAAAGAAAGGGTAAATACAAGTTTTTCGTCAAAACGAAACATAAAGTTTTGACCACTATGTAATATTTTGCTGTAACACCCCCAAATTTACAACGTAGAGGATTTTCCACTTTGGGGAGCTACTTCATAATACATACACACGAGTCACAGTAAACGACTTCAAAAGAGACGTTTGTAAACAAAATCACATTCGATTTATTTAAAAAGATCAGAGTTACAATGTCCCAAACCAGTTTAGAAAATATATTTCTAGTGAGTCACATCACGACTCGTTTTCTTAAAATTTCCTTTATCGAATGTACAAAATTTCATTGAGTTCCAATCCTTGATAACCGCGTTCCGTCCCATCCAAGCCATCACAAGCACCTAAACCTGAGATACATGCTTAAAAACGTCAACAAAACGTTGAGTGAATTCATAGAGTTTTTAAGTAACAATTAGAACACATATTGGTTCCACAAAATCATGTATGACTTGCTAGCTAGGCAAGCCACACCACATTTTCAACTTTCATGAGCCCGTGTGCCGAACCTTAACACATTTATCATTTAGGATAAAAAAACTGACTGGGAAGTATGCCACCATCCCTAGTCTCAATACAAAATGTCCGTTACAGGGTGTTCACCATCGGATTCAAACCCCGGACGAGGGTGTCAAACCCAATAGATCTATTTAATGCATTCAGCATTTACCTCCTCGGTAATTAACGGTCACACGGCAAAAGGCATATACTTATGGCAATGGAATCATATTATCATATCAAAAGCACTTGCGTTCTATTTTTCGCATCAATAGCATCTAACACGTATAAAACTACTTATGTTCTATTTATAAAATAAGCAACAACAAGTAAGTATAAAACTACTTGTGTTCTACTTTTCAAAACATGCATGTATCCCCCTCGCGGGTTTATAAAACATTGAAAAACAGTTCAAAAGCGAGGCTATGAACTCACCTTGATCGAAGACGACGACCAACAACCAATAATCACTAAGCAACATTCAACAATTTACAACCACGGTGTCTCAACAAATAACTCGACCGCGACCTAGAATTATATCGCGCAATTAGAGAAATAACAGAGTATCGTCGACTCTTTCGATAATCACAACATATATATAATATGTATGTAAAGAAACATGCTATGGGATCCACACCTACGCCCCAAATCCTTATCTATTAAGCGATTAGAAACCAAGATCTTCTTCCTCAATTAAGTTGCGTTACTCTTTTGAAAACTTTCTATTTTTGGAAAGTTACCACTTTTAGAAAGTCCGGTTATCCAAGTATATCAATACCAAAATATTTCCTTATTTGCAACCCTCCAATACACCAATGCCTAATTTTCGTAATCACATCCCCGACGTCACATTTTCAGTATATATATATATATATATATATTATATATATATATATAATATATATATACACTTATTAAATGAAAGTTTCCGTTTATAACCCGTCATTTTTAGATGCAACCGATATTTTCAAAAACAATGTTAACCTTGGAAATAATATTTATTATTTTCCTTGTCAACCCGGACAACACTTACGACCACTAAATGACATTTTTATTCATTGTTTGACTTTTACTTTTACTTTTATACTTAGTCTTTTCTAGTCGTTGACTATAGTCTTGATCCGTCAAAAATTATTGTTATCCTTATCTTTTTCTATAAGACATGTAAAACATTATTTCGAACAACTTTCCAATTTTGACGAAAAGCCGAAATGGAACAAAAAATGACCTTTTTGTCCTTCTAAAATTCTGTGCAATTTATATACACACTTTTATTTTCTAATCCACGACATGGTCTAATTTAGTCGTTTCAAATCATTAATTTGGAAATCTTACATGGTAAAAGCGAATCCGCATTTCGGACAACTTTCGTGTTTCGCCGGAAGGCCGAAACGGACTCGAAAGTGCTCGAAATAGCCATTCAAAAATCTGGACAGCAAGTATATAATACAATAGCTGTCAATTTTATATAAAAATTTCCAAACTACATTTGGCCATAAAATCTTCGTTATTAGGAGTTAAGGGACGATCCACATATCGAAACGTTCATAAAAATAAGGCCTATCGTAATATTAAATCAAAAATCAGATTAAAAATATTTTCAACACCAGAAAGCAACGCGCCAGATTCTGCTCGAATTTACCACTTTGAAAACTCATCAAAACCTCATTTTCGCTTCACAACAACTTCCAAAATACGCTTAAGCAACCTATCTCCGACAACTAAATAACGTCAATCATTCCAATCACTTAATCAATCACATTCGCTAGTTGGATCCATAACATGCAAACTTCAATAAATTATTATCGTAAAGAAAAATATGAAAAAGAAGTATGTATGCTCAACGCCAATAGAGAAAATCGCAATATATCGACGATTAATGAATTTTTGAATTGCTTAAAACTCTCGATGTGTCACAAAACCACTTTAGCAAGTGACACGTCGATTGATTTTCAAATCAATTTTCTTATTCAATCGGTGAGACAGTAACTCACTGGTTCACTCTTATCGTGTTGTCTGCTTTGAGACGTTCCGGTAATGAGAACATGCTGAGTTTGATGAATCTAATACATATGTGTTAGAAAGATTCTATACTTCAGCTGGAAATCCTGTCAAGGAGATTCTTCTTAAATTGAATCTACCTGATCACAGGTCGATCCTCACGGATTCGAAGGTTACTCCAACCAAACACGGGCGAATGACAAAGCCATGTTCGTCCCCCCACTTTATTGCTAACTGTTTTATTTCAGGAATATATAAAGATGGACATGGAGGTACCTGATCCCAGCTGACTCACAGATTCATAGCCACATGCTCATACCCGACCGACAAATATAAAGACATCATGAAAGCTCAAGTACATGTTTCAAGACTTCCGCTACTCTGATACCGTACGTCCTTCTCAAAGCGACGAAGTGTTAAAGTTAAAGAACTTTGAGAAAGATGCATAATTACAGCTTTCAAGTTATCAAATCAAGAATGGTATGAGCATGTCGGTCCAAAAGTCACAAGTTCACAAGATGGAAAAGTTTACAAGATGGCGAAACGAGATTATGCTTGGTTGATGATCTTAAGTTGCTCAAGATCATATTTTTCACAAACAAGTCAAGATAAAGGAACAAGCTCGAGCCAATAGTCAAAGATCACTACAACAATTCACAAGTTAAAGATTAAAGTTAAAGACTACGAGATCAAGACTAAAGTCAAATCATAGTATGCTAAGTTTAAATTTTTGTAAATTGGAGTGACATCCCTTAGGGGGAGATTGTTAGGAACAAGAAAAGTCTTGGTCACTTCCAATATTAACTAGTCAAAGCCCGTAGTTAGTCAATGTTTTGTTTATAAGCTAATATGGCCCAAAGGCCCATGGAAAGCCTTACAAGGCCCATGGCCGGCCACATTTAGAGTATAAATATCCTCTCCATACCTTGGAGAGGGTGTTGGTTGGTTGGTTGGTTGGTTGTAGTCTCATTTTCACCTTATTGCATTTCATGTTCTTTACTTTCTCTCACTAGAAAATACATCCTTCCTTCCACACTTTCTCTCTCTAGTTCTTGGTTCATACATCAAAGATTACTTGTATTCTACAATAATGATGGTAACTCTGATGGAAGTAGTAGATGACAGGTGGATGGTGATGCCACTCTCCATCGATCCATGGCTGCTCTGTAGCCTAGTGGCATCGAGATCTCCTTTCTCGGTCGACGGGCAAAGGCAGGGCTAGTAGGTAGGGGTCGGGTAGGTGGTGGATAAACAACTGATGTCGAAGCAGTTTGGGTGTGGAGTGACTCAACAGTCTCACTCAGATCCTTATCTGATGAGTCATCACCAGAATCCAGTGGGTAGCCATACAAAGCCGATGTGTGATCTGATGATGGTGGTGCAGGTCTAACGGGTAAGATAGTGATCTCATCGTCAGAATCAGATATGATGACAAAGCGGAATCTAACCTTAGATGATTACGATGAATCAACAATGAAATGAATGGAACAGTGAATTACACAAAAAGCTTTAATATTGTAGATGTAATAATACGAGTACTCAACCAGTACTAGGGTTTACATAACCTTAAAGCTATGAGAGAATATATGTCAGAGATGTGTTTTTCTACTCTAACCTAAGGACTCCTTTTATAGCACAAGGAGCCCTGTACAAGATAAGACCTAACCGGATCTCCTAAATACAAGAGATATACACAACATATATTCTAAATATAACAATAACACGCATTTGACTTTGAGTAATCCTTATCCTTAGACAGCAGTGGAAAGACTTCAACAGTGGAAAAACCATTAAGTATTGGAAACATCAGCAGTGCAAAACTTTCACTAACAATGGAATACACTTCACTAGCAGTGGGAATGATCCTTACTAACAGTGGGAATACCTTAGAGCATTTTATTCCCAGCATCTTTGGCTGAGTACATTGTCTAGCCATGTGCCCTTCACCTTAACAATTATAACACTTTATAACCTAAAACATTCCCTTGAGATCCTAAACCGACAACATTCTGATTCTGTCTTCCTTGAACTTACTGAACATTGACTCTACCATCTTGAACAGTGGCTTAATTCCTTAGGTTGGAAGAAGATCTGATTTGATTATTAGTGGACGGATAACGTGATGAAAATACAGCTGACATAAATGCCATTTTTTTATTTATACAAGCAATTGGGTCATTACCAGGAAGAAATGTTAGAACAGCTAGACCTGAGTCTAATTGAGGAAACTCAGCTTGTGGTTGTTATGGGATTGTCAGAGGTGGATATGCATTTTGAGTAATAGAGGGTTTAGTGTGGTTAAGGTTAGTTGGATATGTAGTTGGGTATTGTTTTGGATAATGAGGTGCTCCATAAGGATTTGACTGTGGTGGAGAAGAGTACACATGTTGAGTAGGAGGTGAAAACTGTTGTTGATATTGAGGAGTGGTGTTATTATGAATGAATAGTTGTTAAGTTGAGGTAAGGTTGATGATAGTATAGAACGAAGCAAGTGGATCTGAATCTATTCTCACGCATTAGTGAGCTTCATAGCATCGTGCCTCGTGTTGTTAAGATATGCATAAAGTTTATCAATGTTTGATGTAAGCAAATCTCTAGTCTAACTTACATCATCTAAATTTACCACATTCTGATTGAAGACGTTCAAAAACTTAGTACTCACTTACACAGGTTGCAATATCATTTAAATGATGTTCTTGTCATTGATAAGTTGAGAAAATAGCAAGTAATACTGATGCAGTGTTTCACCCCTCACATGAGGGAACTTATCAAACTCGTCATACAACTTACACTCACTTTCTTGCGTTGATAATGATGTGCCTTGCATAAGTAGTTAAACTCTGTCCTATACGTTTTTAGCAACATTATGATGATTTATGAGAGCGTAGACATCTGGTGGAATACCTTGAAGAACAATGTTTGTAGCCTTGAGATCACAATTAGCTTGAAGCTTTTCTTTGTCGGATAATTCTTCATAAGTCCTTGGAGCCTAAAACAGTGCCATCCCCAGTTGTTCCAACAGTAGGTCCAGACAAGTGGACGCATTTCAACCGAGTTATTATTAATTCATCCATGTTGCTTCCTGATGTAGAGTCCATACGACTTTTCACAAGACTCATAATTTGGTTTGTCAAGCATAAGAGGACGATTGTCAGCACCGGCAACAATCAAAAATTCAGCTAAGGTAGACATCTTGAAGTGATTGTAGTAAGATAAGAACTTGATCGAACAGTGATAAAAGAGGATTGTGTTAACAGTTTGTTGTTAAAAAGGTAAATAAGATTATTATTTCCACGGATTATACAAATCTAACTAAAACCGTGAAAATACCAGTTAATTTCGCGGGATTTAGAAAGTAAGACAAACCGTAGAAAATAAAATCTTTTGCTGATCAGTGTAATGTTTCGCACGGATTATGACAGTGTAATATTTCGGCATACGGTTTTATGTTATTTAATGTTCACACGGTTTATAGTTTAATTTGTACATAGTTATTTAATTTGTTCAAGTTACGTATTTCGCACAGATTATTACACAACCTGTTTCCCACACCTGTTACACTACATAAATCGCACACATGTTCCCAAACATATGTCGCAAAACCTGGAAAAATTTGAGCATAGTTTTGTTTCGCAGGAACACGTATTTGGTAAGAAACAACCCCTGTAATAAATCGCATGATTTACTTATTTCGCACAACCTGCATAAATCGCACAAAATGTATTTCGCAGCCTTCAAGCTGACTTATTTCGCACGCTTCAAACGAACGCAAAAAATACGTAAAAATCACCTAAAAACAACCTTTTCGATGTTTTACCTTGATTTTTCTTGTACAAGTAAGTATATTATGTCTAGATCTTGGTTAAAAACATAAACTTTAACACTTTTAGACACAAAAATCCGAGGTTTGGTTTTAGACGCACAAAACAAGAAAAACGACTAAAAATTCAATTTTAGCAAGATAAAAACGCACACAAACTTCGATATCACCCCATTGGCGACTAGATACCAATTGTAGTATAATCAAACATACATACAATCAAAGACGAATAAGTAAGAGGAAATTCTAGAGAGAGAAGTGGTGTGTTGGGACACCTAGTGAGAGAAAGAAAGAAACTTGTATATGAAAATGTGAACCAACCCCCTTCCCATGGCATGGAAAGGGGTATTTATACCCTTACAAGGTCCGGTCAACATAGGGTTATTCTAATATTGACTCAGTTAGCTTAGCTAGTTTCTAAATAACCCAACAATTCTAACCCAGATCGAAGCAAATCCATAAATCCATAACTCACTACTCACGTCACAAAAACCCACAAAATTATTATTTGTGTGTTTGGTTTATAGATCAGAACAATGAGTACAGATTCCATATTGGTTTTGCGAAATTTGAGTTCGTGGTGTAGTTTTTTGGGAGTGAGGGATCTTGATTTTTTTTGACGAATTTTGAGTGTTATTATTAGAACCATTTTTCTTTCCAAAATTAGAATGATATCCAATAATTTTGAAGCATCTATCAATAGTATGCCCATTAAAACCACGGTTTTTAAAAACAAGAGGAGACCCACCAGCAAGTCTCCTTTTCCCAGAAGAAGAAGGTCTAGTCACATTAGAAGGCCTGCCAAAGTTGCCATAGGTTGGGGTCTTTGGGCAATGCCTCTATTTCCCACATTAGAATTAAACATAGAAGACTGAGACATCTGAGAGGAACCAGAACCAGAGCTGGAAACAACTCTATGAGACTCCTTACTAGAAATGATAGCATATGCACCCCTCACATCAGGTAAAACATCTCTATAGAGAATATCACTCCTTATTTGCATATAACACTCATCAAGCCCCATTAAAAATTGCATTAACTTCATTAATTGATTATGATTTTTAAATTCCTCAACAGCATGACAAGTGCATCTAGGTAATTGAACTAAGGCATCAAATTGTTTCCACAAAGCATTTAACCTATGATAATAATCAGAAATTTAAGATCCATTTTGATTTAAAGAATTAATTTTATGATGCACTTTAAAACTCACAAAGCCATCAACTTTATCATAGGTTTCTTTTAATTCATCCCAAATTTAGCCCTTTTGGAAAAGATCTGACCCAAAAACAATTCTTCATATTTAGAGTTTAAGATCCACCCCAAAACAATAGCATTGACCCTGTCCTATTGTCTTCCTAAGACTTCATCTGTATTAGATCTTACATAAGTACCATCACTAAAACCATTTTTTTACCCTCTAAAGCAAGAGACTTGATAATTTTCAGTACTCTTTAATTTTACAAATATAACAGTTAAAGTAACAGAGTCATTAGGGTGCAAATGCAATGCATCACTAATATCAAGCTTACTGATTAAAGTAGATTTTCAGGAACAAATTCATCATCATCAGTATAACCATGAACATACATTTTTATAGAAACAAAAAGGAAACAAAAAAACAAGAACAACAAAGATCTGAATAACTCAAAGAGGTCCCAAGCTTCCTTGCCACTAAAGTGGTAGGTCAAGGGCAGAGAGAATTATCCAGATACAAACAATAATAACAAATATGAAGATAAAGCGTGAGAGATTTTACAAAGCACGCAAATCCAATAACCAGCAGAAGCAACCTTATAAACACCTTGATTCACTTAGTTAAGGTGTAAATAAGAACCAGAACGATTATCCCAATTGATAAACTAGAAACCCTAATTTTCACAATTGGGTAAAAACCTCCAAATCTATCCAAGAACACCAACAACACCCACATCTATCAATTAACTATAGTTAATTGACCTCAAGAAGCTTTTAAGAGAAAAAGCCCTAAATTATGAAACCTTAATTTAAAAAAATAGATTTATAAAGAACACACAATTTTAAGATCAATTGAAAACAGATTATTTCAAAGACAATCTTGATTGACCAAGAATTACCCAGAAAACAATGAACCCCTAAATTTTAAAAAACCTTAATTTGAAAAAACCAATTTAGAGCAAGAATCAATCAAGCTTTGCTCTAATACCATGAAAAGATTTTGATTTAAACCAAACTGTAACCCTTGAATCTTAATTCAACAACAGAAAACAACTAAAGAGTTAATCTCAATCAACCCAAGATTACCACTACTAATCAGGTGTAATCTAATTATGTATTTGATAATTGTGCTATTACAAACCATAATTAAAAACCAAACTAACAGATCAAGGTGATCACAAACTAGGGTTACAGATCTTAGAGAGAGAAAGTGGAGCGTGTATTGATAAAGAGAGAAAGATAAGCTGGATAATGAGCTAGTACAATTGATTCAACTTATATACACTTGAGAATCATCAATCTGGAATTCCAATCCCTCAACTTCTAACCAACTATCAAACTCAGCAACATAACTCTTTATAAATGAAAATAAGAAACACAAAAGACACAATTAGTCCCTGTGATATTTTTCCAAGCTTAGAAAATTTATTTTAATAGCATGACCTTGGGTGTGACTATCTACATCCGCATCTATACGAAGCAAAAAATAAACATTTAGTAGATAGCGAAAAGCTTCTAATACAACTTTCTAGAAGTTCTTTCAAAAGATAAACGTGACGTTAAAACCGTTAAATAAATACGATCAAAAAGTTAAAGAAAATTAACTAAGTAAGTAACTACAACCACATATTAGAGTTGCATCCTTAATATTTTAGATACTATATAATTTTTTTTTTGCTAATATGGAGATGAATATGCATATATTAGTTGCATTTCATTAACTTAGTCGAATCTAATGTATTTTTCATCCATTGCGGTGCAAATTTGTTACCAATACTATTTTGCATCATTTACACTTCAAAATCCATTTCGAAACTAATTAGAATTAGTATTCATCTAAATGAAAATGACGAATATAATTAATGATTTGAGCCCACAGTGACATCAAATTGGGCAGTATGCAAGATTCGAACCTTCGCCTTAGGGGATAAACCTCACTCTTTTTTCGCCCTAGAAAGAAAACCCTCACGGCGAGGCCAAGGCTCGAACCCGGACCTTCTGCATGTGGTAACAACCTCCTAACCAACTATGCTAGACATATGTTAGCCCACAGTGATCACACCTAACTCAAAAGTAAAAAAAAAAAAAACTTTTAACATCATGCAACAAATAATGGTAAAAGTGAGGCTTATATATAACAAGGGAACAATCTTGTAAAATTAGGACAAAAACGCATTGAAACTTAAAAGCGTTTTTTACATGAGCTATAGTGCAAGTGTCTACATCTGCATGTGTATGGAGCAAAAAAATAAACATCTAGTAGATAGCGAAAACCTTTCATTGATCGATATCAGTAACAACTTTCTAGAAGCTTCTTTCAAAAGATAAAACGTCAAAATTCATGACGTTAAAACCGTTAATAACGGGTGGATCCGGTGATCGTGCTATGTAAATGAAGTGATAATATATGTTCATGTATTAGTCGAAATAAAGAAGAAACTGACACTAATTCACTAGGTATTGAAACCTTTTTTTTGAATAATGAATATCATTAAAGAAAAACTCTCTAGCAAGGGGCTAGAAGAGGATTACAAAGGATTAGTCAACCAAGAATTCCAACATTTAACTTTTCTACCTCTACATTTAAGCCAAGAAAAAGATTATATACGAATACTATCAAATAAATCACTTTTCCTCATAGGATGAGAATTAAAAGTGATACTATTCCGATACCGCCGCAAGATCCATAAAGCCGTCGCGAATATAACATAAACACGATCTTTATAATCCTTAGATTATCCTCAATCCTCGAGTCATTGAAGCCAATCTTACAGGGTATTGAAGCCTTTTACCAAAAACAAAAAAACTGACACGAACACCAACATTTTTCTTCTTCTTCTTAGTCTTTTGGCTATACCTCTTTTTCTTTCTATTTTTGTAACTTTGTAAAAAAATGTTTTTAAAATAAGTTAAATTTAATAAATAGGATCAAAAGAAAAGAAAAGTAACTAAGTAAATAACTACAACCATATATTAGAGTTGCATCCCTAATATTTTAGATGTAGTATAATAGTATATATTTTTAGCTAAGATGGAGATGAATATACATATATTAGTTGCATTCATCAACTTAGTCGAATCCAATGTATTTTTCATTCAATGCGAGTCAAACTTGTTACTAATACTATTTTACATCATCTTCACTTCAAAATCAATTTCGAAACTACTTTGTATTCATCTAAATGAACTCACCATTCTCATTTTAAATTTTCTTATCCTCACTAGATCCTCACCAAATACTTATACAAATGTTATAACCTGTACGCATATGATGTTTACATATAAAGCTCTAGTTTAACAATAATATTACAAAATTTATTAACATATCTCAGTAAACCCAATAGTTGTCTTTGATGTTATAACTAATTTAGTGTTAGCCTCAAAATATTGAGTCGAACAAGGAAGCTCGTTCATTATGAATATTAGGTCTCGGTCATTCATTTATGTAATGTTGTAATAGGCTAGATTAGAATACCGGGCTCGTTAGTTAATAATGCTAATTAGTGTGACGTGTTGGTTGCGGGCAAAAAGCAAAAAAGCAAAGCAAAACCCGAGCCCCATTGATACGTGTCAAAAGGTCCTTAGAGGCTTCCTAATGTAGCCATGTACTATAAATACCATTCTCCACACAAGGAGAAGGGTTGGTTGTTCTCTCTTTTCTCATAGCAATCCAACCTTTCTTTCTCTCCTCCTTCTCTTTACTTTCTCTCTCTAGTTCTCTACAATTCTTCATACTTTTCTTATCATTCTCCTATCTTATTTTCTTGGTTCCATCATGGTGAAGTAAAGTGATTCTTGGATCCCACAAGTGGTATCACTTACCTCGGGTTGGTTTAGTGATAAGTTGTGGTGTTATTAAGCTTATTTCGGACAGTTTAGTGATAAGTTGTGGTGTTATTAAGCTTATTTCGGACAACTTAATATAGCTTCTCTGGACTGCTTATTTTTTCCACTTTTAGGCTTATTTCTAGTTTTTTTAACTCGTTATACTTTAAAACTTATAACAATTACAAAGTTTTAATTTGTCTTCAACTAAAAATGTTTTGATTCTGTCATTTATTCGTTTGGATTTAGGCCCACGACATATGTTTTCTTTTGGGCTTAGTTTGTATACAACTGCCAACATCTTTTTTATGCCAAACTTGTTTTAAGCTTATTTTGAATTCAATAGACTCAAAACTTGATTTTTAGCTGTTTTGAACAAAACGATCCAAATGTTTTGTTGAGATTAAAAGTCTTCTTGATGCTGTTAGAATTACAGCTGCTCATGTTTTTGTTAATACTGCACAACTAGAGTTAATACTGCTTAGAGACTTCAAAGAAAATATACTAAGTAGTTACTACTGCTCGTATAAAAGTTAATGCTGCTAGTGAAAGTTACTACTGCTAGTACAAAGACTGCTTGAAGTTAATGCTGCTGAAGAGTTACTACTGCTCAAGAAAATATTCTACGTAGTTAGTACTGCTAGTGTTAAGTTAGTACTGCTAGTGTAAGTTAGTACTATTTGTTAGTACTGCTTACTTGATATGTATTAGTAATTTATAGAAAAGATTTTATATACTTAGGAAAGTATTGTAAGTCGAGTAGGACTCATTGGTGTATAAAAGGAGGTCCTAGGGCATAGAGATTGATGAACCAACACCAGAATCAAAACCAAAAATGAATCTTAGTTGTATAATTCTTAGCTTCAAGGTCTTTGTAACCGTAATACTTTGAGAGTATTCGTATTATTATCATTAATAATATTGGAGCTTATTTGTTGAATTTTATGTTCTTTGAATTACTGTTTCATTGATAATTCTTCTTAATCTTAAAGATTAGATTTCGCATAATCTTTGATACATTCAAACAAAGCTTTTACTATAGTTGTGTTAGATTTATCTAATATAACTAATCCTTAAACAAGCTTAAGGAATTCGATGTATTGAAGTAGGATCAACAAGTGGTATCAAAGCGTGTTAAGAACCTGTTTTTGCTAAAAGGCATGGATCAAGATTCTGCACACATGGTGGCTGCATCTAAAGTTCCCATGCTCAAACCTGGTGAGTATGAGATCTGAAGGATGAGGATTGAACAATATATCCAGATGATAGACTATGCACTGTGGGAAGTCATAGAGAATGGTGCAACCTTGTCAAAAACAATAATCGTGGAAAGTGTTGTGATAGTGATGGCTATTACAACTACAGAAGAAAAGGCTCAAAGAAGATTAGAAGTGAAAGCTAGAAGTACTTTAATGATGGGCATTCCCAATGAACATCAGTTAAAGTTTAACTCTATAAAGGATGCTAAAAAGTTAGTGGAAACTGTTGAAAAGAGATTTGATGGGAATGCAGCTACAAGAAAGACTCAAAGGAATCTCTTAAAGTAGCAATATGAAAACTTCACTGCTCTAAGCTTAGAGATGCTTGATCAAACTTTTGATAGGCTTTAAAAGCTTATGAGTCAGTTAGAGCTTTTGGAAGAAAAGCTTTCACAAGAAGATGTTAATTAAAAGTTATTAAGAAGTTTGTCACCTGAGTGGAACACACATGTTGTTGTGTGGAGGAATAAAGATAATTTGGATACAATGAGCATGGATGATCACTACAACAACCTCAAGGCGTATAAACCAGAAGTTAAAGGGATGTCTAGCTCAAGTTCAAGCACACAGAACATGGCTTTTGTTTCCTCTTCAAATCATAACACTAGCAACACTAATGAAGTAGTTAATACTGCTCATGGAGTTTCTACTGCTAGCACTCAAGTTAATGTTGCTTACTCTACAAATATTGATAACTTGAGTGATAATGTTATTTGTACATTCTTTGCTAGTTAACCAAATAGTCCTCAACTTGTATATGAGGACTTGCAACAAATCCATCCAGATGACATGGAAGAGATGGATTTAAGATGGCAAATGACCATGTTGACTATGAGGGCAAGAAGGTTTTTAAAGAATACAGAAAGAAAGCTTACTGTTAATGGCAATAAGACTATTGGTTTTGATAAGTCTAAAGTGGAGTGCTACAACTGCCACAAGAGGGGATATTTTGCTAGGGAGTGCAGAGCTCCAAGAAATCAAGACAATAAGAACAAGGAAAGCTTAAGAAGGAGTGTGCCTGTGAAAATATCTACTTCCACAACTTTGGTGTCATGTGATGGTCTTGGTGGATATGACTAGAGTGATCAGGCAGAGGAAGGGACTAATTATGCACTCATGGCTTTCTCATCTTCAAGTCCTGACTCAAAGGTATCCAATGATTCTATTTGTTTAAAATCTTGTTTGGCAACTGTTGAATCTCTTAAATCTCAAAATGATCAACTATTAAAAGATTTAAAGAAATATGAGTTAATGGTTCTAGGTTACAAGACAGGTTTAGAGTCAGTGGAAGAAAAACTTAAAGTTTATAAAGCAAATGAGTCTATTTATTTACAAGTTATTAAGGGATTAAAATTTGAAATTCATTTAGGAGAAATAGCTATTAGAGAGCTTAAGAAGAAGCTTGAAATAGTTCAAAAAGAAAAAAAAACTGTAAACAAGATTGAGCAACTATAGGCAAAACGAACTCACAGTTCCAAGAGGAAATCAAAGAAATAGGAACAATATTGAATGACTTAAAAAACTAGGAAGTAATTTTTGAGATGTTTAAATAAAGTCCTTTATGCTTGATGAAGCTTTGATCATTTGGCAAGTTGGATTGCAATTACCATCAAAAACAGTTTCAAAATTAAAGGATGATAAAACCTGTTTGGAACAATGCTCAAAAGGTGAATCATCAAAATACTTTGCTAAAAAGACTCACCCCTGGTGCTAAAAAGAACATGTTTTCCAAAGCCAGTACTAAGGAAGTCTGGCTTAGTAATCATTAATACTACTAACAAAATAATTGAAAAACAGCAGTATTGGTTAATACTGCTAGACAAGTTAATGCTGCTCACTCAAAAACAACAGTGAATGCTGTTAGACCAATTTCATATCTTTCTAAAACATCACATTCAACTATCAAGAGGCCCACTCATAAGAACACAACATTTAAAAACAGTAATATTAATCAAAAGTAATACGTATATGTTAAAAAATTTAAAACTACTGATAGGGGGGATCGAGGTGGAGGAGGGTGATTGGTTGTCCAAAACAGTATTAATGTTAGTTTTAAAGGAAATAATTTTAATGTTGTTAAGGCCTTAGCTTGTTGGGTTTAGAAACCAAAGATAATAGTTTTTAGACCAATGTTTCTAACACAAACAGTGCAACAATCACCGCAAAAAAAGTTTGATTATATTGATGCACAAGGCAGATCCAAGTTAGTGATGGCTTGGGTCCCCAAAAGAAACTGATTTTCTTATCTAATGTGTAGGGCAATCCACAAATGGATTTACATGATCAAGGAGTGATTGATAGTGGATGCTCAAGGCACATGACAGGGAACATGTCCTATCTTACAGACTATGAAGAGATAGATGGAGGATATGTTGCTTTTGGAGGGAACCCCAAAGGAGGGAAAATCACTAGAAAAGGTACCATTAAAACTGGTAATCTAGATTTTGAAAATGTGTATTTTGTGAGAGAGTTAAAGTTTAATCTATTTAGTGTCTCACAAATGTGTGATAAAAAGAATAGTGTTCTTTAGATACCAAGTCAATCTAAAGGTTTCACATCTTCATGCTGTGAAAAAGATTTTTAGGTACTTAAAAGGTCAACCAAAATTGGGCATTTGGTATTCAAAATATTCTCCTTTTTATTTGGTAGCATACACTGATAGTGATTATGCTGGAGCAAGCTTAGATAGGAAGTCTAAAACAAGAGGTTGTCAATTTCTTAGATGTAGATTACTATCATGGCAGTGCAAGAAACAGACAGTGGTTGCAAATTTCATAACAGAAGCTGAGTATGTGGCTGCTTCAAGTTGCTGTGGACAAGTGCTTTGGATTCAGAATCAATACTGAATACGTTTACAATTTTATGCATACCAAGATCTTTATTGACAATAACAGTACTATTTGCATAATTAAAAATCCTATTTTTCATTAAAAAACAAAGCATATAGAGATCAGACATCATTTTATTAGAGATTGCAATGAAAAGAAATTGATTCAAATGGTCAAAATCCATATTGACAAGAATGTTGCAGATTTGCTTACAAAAGCTTTTGATGTAAGTAGATTTCAATATTTGATTGTTAGTATTAGAATGATGAATCTTTAAAGTCTTTTATCTCTTTATGTTTTTGTAGAGTTTTGTATGAATTAGTATTGTTATTCATGTCATTAAAAGTTTCTGCTGTTAAGTATAATTAGTACTGCTGGTTATACTTAATACTGCTGAGTTTCTACTGTTAGTTATACTTAATACTGTTAGGTATAATTAATACTGTGATAATTGTGAAAATTTCTATGGCTTGTGTTTTCTTGGTTTTTGGACTAACATTTTGCAGGAAAAGCAAAGAAAAGTGTTAGATTGATGATGGAAAAACTGTTTGGAATGGAATTAGAGTTAATACTGCTAGGCATAACTTACTACTGTTGGCTCTAAGTTAATGCTGCTAGGCACACACTTACTACTGCTGGGTTAAAGTTACAACTGTTGAGGGTATTTTCTATAAATACTTCGATTAAGGGTTTCAATCGATCCTTTAATCAATTTCACTCTTTCAAATACTCTCTAACTACAAACCCTAACTCAATTTTATCATCCATTATCAAAACCCAACACAAATGACGACCCTAAAGTTTGCTGATACTCATAATATGGTCGCATTTTTGTCTAAACCCACAGAAAGTGATGGGTTTGAACAGATTATGGATTTTTTGAATGCAAACTCTATAAGGCGTGCATTAACGATCAATCCTACTATATATATTTCTTGCATTGAACAGTTCTGGTCTACTGTCAAGGTTAAAACTATCAATGGGGAAGCACAATTACATGCTCTGGTAGATGGCAAGAAGATAATCATCACCGAGTCATCTGTTGGAAGAGATCTTAAATTAGAAGATGAGGAGGGTATTGATTGTTTACCAAACACTACCATTTTTGAACAACTTACATTGATGGGATATGAGAAAATTTCATAAAAGCTCACTTTTATAAGCCATTCTTCTCTCCACAATGGAAATTTCTGATTCATACTATTCTACAATGTCTAAGTTCAAAGACTACTGCATGGAATGAGTTTAGTAGTACTATGGCATCTGTAATTATCTGTTTGGCTACAAATCAAAAGTTTAACTTTTCAAAATACATTTTTGAAAGTATGATTATAAACTTGGATAATTTGTCTGGCAAATTTTTGATGTATCCAAGGTTTGTACAAGTATTTTTGGATCAACAACTTGATGGGATGTCAACTCACGAGAATATATATTGCACCCTCTCATAATAAGAAGATTTTTGGAAATATAAGAAGGGTAGGAAAATGTTTTTCTGGTAGAGTAACACCTTTATTTCAAACAATGGTGGTACAAAACCAATCAGAATTGGGTGTAGGTTCAACAAATCCAACTGATCCCCATCACACATCCACCATTATTCAATCATCAACTCAACCTTAAAAGACACAAAAACCTAGGAAGCCTAAAAGAAAGGATACTCAGGTACCTCAGCCTAGTGATCCTATTGAAAATGTTGTAGATGAGGCTGTCCATAAGAAGTTGGGTGACAGTTTGGTAAGGGCTGCCACTACTGCTTCTAGCTTAGAAGCAGAGCAGGACAGTGGTAACATAACTAAGACTCGATCCAAGGCAACACCTAATGAATCTAGTTCCCTAGGAACTACTTCAGGTAGTGATCCCAGGTGCCAAGAAACCATAGGGGATACTACTGCTCGAACTAGGTTTGAGAGTGTATCTAAACATTCCAATGATTCACTGCTCGCAAGAGGTAACACACTTCAAAGTGACGAGGATAGACTTAAACTTGATGAATTGATGGCACTATGTACCACTTTACAAAAGAGAGTTCGTGATTTGGAGAAGACAAAGACCACTCAACAGAATGAGATTGATAGTTTGAAAAGGAGGGTCAAGAAGCTTGAAAAGAAAGATAGGTTAAGAACTCATAAGCTAAAGAGATTATACAAAGTTGGTTTAACTGCTAAGGTAGAATCCTTTGGTGATGAAGAATATTTGGGTGAGGATGCATCCAAACAGGGGAGGAGGATTAATGCTATTGATGCAAATGAAGACATTACCCTGGTTAATGTTCAAGATGATGCTGATAATGAGATGTTTAATGTGAATGCTTTAAATGGTGAGGAGGTGTTTGTTGCAGGGCAAAATGAAAATGTTGTTGAAGAAGTAGTTGATGTTGTTTAAGTTAGTATTGTTGCAACAACTGTTACAATAACTACTGAAGAAATTACTTTAGCTCAAACACTTGAAGCATTAAAAACTTTAAAACCCAAGGTGAAAGGGATTGTTTTTCAAGAGCCATCTACAACAACAACAATAACAACAATTTCTTTACAACAATCACAGGACAAGGGTAAAGGAATAATTATAGAAGAACCTATGAAGCCTATAAAGAAGAAAGTTCAAATCATGCTTGATGAAGAATCTGCTTTAAAGTTACAAGCTGAATTTGATGAAGAAGAAAGACTTGCAAGAGAGAAAGCTAAAAAAGAAAAAGAAGCCAATATTGCTTTGATTGAAGAATGGGATGATATTCAAGCAAAGATTGATGTTGATCATCAGTTGGCTGAAAGATTACAAGTACAAGAACAAGAAGAGTTGTTTGATGCAGAAAAGGCTACATTATTTTAACAACTCTTAGAGAAAAGAAGAAAGCATTTTGCAGCTAAAAGAGCAGAAGTGAGAAGAAACAAACCACCAACAAAAGCTCAATAGAAAAAGATAACATGTACTTACCTATAGAACATGGAAGGATACAAGCTTAATGATTTAAAGTTGAAAGATTTTGATTCTATCTAAGAGATGTTTGACAGAGCATTCAAAAGGGTAAATACATTGGAATACTTTAGAACAGAGTTGTTGGAAGGAAAAGAAAAGAGAGCAGGAGAAGAGCTGATGCAAGAGAATCTAAGAAGCAAAAGGTGGAAGATGACAAAGAAACAATAGAGCTTAAACAATGTTTGGAAATCATTCCAGATGAAGAAGAGGTAAAAATTGATGCTATACCTTTAGTTGTTAAGTCTCCAAGTATTGTTGGCTGGAAGATTCATAAAGAAGGAAGAAAAAGATATTATCAAATAATGAGAGCTGATGGAAAGTCTCATATGTACATGATCTTTAGTCATATTCTTGAAAGTTTTAGCAGGGAAGATTTAGAAGATTTGTACAAGTTGGTAAAAGCTAAATATAAGTCAACAAGACCAGTGGAAGACTTAGATTTGTTGTTATGAGGAGATTTGAAAACAATGTTTGAACCTCATGTTGAAGATACAGTATGTAGAAATCTACAAGATTACAAAGTATTGGATTGGAAGCTGTATGACTCTTGTAGAGTAAATTCCTTGAGGATGTAACATGTGCATATTCATATGTTGGTAGAGAAGAAGTATTCTCTTATACCATCTACACTTTCAATGATGTTGGAAAAGAAGCTTCAAATTGATTATGAAAGTGAAATGGCTTATCAGCTTCTTAAATTCATTGTGAAACAGCTTAAGAAGTAAAGAAGTGTTTGGAAGCATACTTCTGGTATTGATGAAGCTTTAAATGAAGAAACTTGATGATTTTGAAGAAGAATATCAAGTTTGGGGAGGATTGTTGGGATTAAAAGTCTTTTTGATGCTGTTAGAATTACTACTGCTCATGTTTGTGTTAATGCTGCTCAGCTAGAGTTAGTACTGCTAAAAGACTTCAAAGAAAATATGTTAAGTGTTTACTACTGCTAGTACACAGTTAGTACTTAACTGTATAAAAAGTTAATGCTGCAAGAAAAAGTTACTAAACTGTTAGGTACAAAGAGCTGCTTGAAGTTAATTGCTGCCTATGAGGAATTTTCTAACCGCTCAAGAAAATAGTCCAATAGTTAGTACTGCTAGTGTTAAGTATAGTACTGCTAGAGTAATTAGTACTAGTAGTGTTAAGTACTGCTTACATTGATTAGTATTAGAATATTATAGTAAAAGATGTATTATAAAGCTATATGAAAGAAATGAAGCCGAGTAGGACTCCTTGGTGTATAAAAGGAGATCCTAGGGCATAGAGATTGATGTAC
Organism: Tanacetum coccineum; assembly: GCA_026074375.1. NCBI lineage: Eukaryota > Viridiplantae > Streptophyta > Magnoliopsida > Asterales > Asteraceae > Tanacetum > Tanacetum coccineum. The sequence continues at coordinate 12,584 of BQNB010022449.1, read as the reverse complement.
CAAAACCAAAAATCAATCTTTTTATTAGCTTCAAGATTTTTGTAACCCTAAATAACTTTGTGAGAGTAATTACGTATTATGAGACAATAATAAATATTGGAGCTGTATTTTTGAATTTGTAAAATGTTTCAGTAGAATTACTGTTTTATTGATAATTCTTCTTAATATTAAAGATTAGATTCCACATAATCTTTAATACATTCAAATAAAGCTTTTACTATAGTTGTGTTAGATTTATCTAATATAACTAAACCTTAAACAAGCATAAGGAATTTGATCTATTAAAGTGGGACCAACAATAGCGACCGTCTACAAAGTTTTGAATCTCATCAACTTGTTCTTGTTGATGGTTTTCGGTCGCAACAGATTCACTGATGGGTTTGCTGATTTTTGCGATTATTCGATCAGGTCCTTTTGAAATATATTTGAAAAGATATTTGATTAGCATGCTCTAGCCACAGTACTGGGCTTCAAAGGCGAGGCAAAGCGTATGGTTATAAGGCACCACGTAACTGTTGTCAAGCTCCGATTCATGTTTGATCGTATAAACGGTTGTGTCTCTTCTACGATAGTGAACATGTCCGTTGGTGTCGAAATACGTTTCGTTGCTGTACTTTTTAGGAAAACTCTTATTACATCGGTCGGTTTTCATGCATTAGGCATTTGAGTTTATTGTACCACAAGGACCATGCATCATTAACTCTGAGACTATTTTTATATCTGGTGGGATTAGTTTCAGGATCAGGTAGCTCGGCAAAAAATATTGATCAACTTCTTTCGCATTCTCTATTTTATCCTTCGAGTCCACCCATAGTAGTGTGTGGCAATGAGGCAAGCCCTGTTTTTGGAACTCAATAGTGTACAACACTGGATTAACCAAGGGAAAGCGAGTCAAAATTTATGTTGGTGAGACTAAAAAAAGGGTGGAATTATAAATTTAGTAAACCTAATTGTAGACGATCATAAATGGAACATAAATGAAATACTGACTAAGCATCACAATAGCAATATAAATAAGAAAAGAATTAGCTCGAATATGAAAACGCAAACACGTATTCTGTATGTCTATATGCTTGGTAATAAGGAAAATGTATAGTAATAGAGCTATGCAAGCGTCCACTTTACGGACAGTGACTTCAATATGAAGCTGTTGACTATAGGATAGTGCGTAACTTTTTTTGTGTACAAAAGTCAATTTTGCGTAGGTTTTTGTGCATCGAAACCTATAAACATATAAGAGCACAGGGAGTCGTGGTGCCAAACTCTTGGTGCCAAACTCCAAAAGTGGTGCCACGTCAGCAAAATGGAGTTTGGCACCAGAAATGCCATGGCACCAGAATTCAGTGGGAGTGGTTTGGCACCAGAATTCTGGTGCCATAACATTTTTTTTAAATAAATTCAAATTAAATTTTATTCAATTAAAACATATTAAACATTACATAAAACTTAAAAATTACATAAAACTTAAACATTATTAAACATTACATAAATAAAAACACAAACTACTCATCATCATTATTCCATAGATGTTCCACAAGGTCTTTTCGAAGATCGTTGTGCGTTTTCCTATCGCGAAGTTCTTTTGTCTTCCTAACATGTAAGTCACATCTTTCGACCCAGTCTCTAACAATGTTCGGTGCTGGATTCACGAACATATCTCTGAAGTTAACTTCAAATCCCTCGTCTTCCAATATCATGTTATGTAAAATTATACAACAATACATGATTCTCTTGAGGGTGTTGATTTGCATTGCACGCGCGGGTTGTCGTATAATACCCCAACGACCTTGTAGGACTCCGAATGCCCGTTCAATATCTTTTCTTGCAGCTTCTTGAACTCTCTTAAACTTCAAGGATTTTTCATCCCTTGCAACAGAAAACGTTTTGACAAACGTAGACCATGCTGGATAAATACCGTCGGCTAAATAGTAACCTTTCCTATATGTATGCCCGTTTACAACAAACGGACACTCTGGAGCTATATCAGCAATTTCATCATCAAATAATGGGGAACCATATAACACATTTAAATCATTATTCGCACCAGGAACCCCAAAATATGCATGCCAAATCCATAATTTTTGATCAGCAACAGCTTCTAACATAAGAGTTGGGTATTTATGAGTACTCCTTTTGAACTGCCCATGTAAGGCCTTTGGGCAATTTTTCCAATCCCAATGCATACAATCGATACTCCCGAGCATTCCCGGGAGTCCATGTTTTTCTTCGTGCAATTGATATGTTTTTTGAATATCAGTTGCAGTTGGCCTTCTTAAAAAATTATTATGATATAAAACGTGAATGCATTTAGTAAAGTGATCTAAGCATTCTCGTGAAGTACGTTCAGCAATTTGCAAATACTCATCAAATGCATCAGGTGCAGTGCCGTATGCCATTTGGCGTATGGCGGATGTGCACTTTAAAATAGGACCAATACTATTACGACCGATCGCATCGATCCGTACTCTAAAATACCTAAAGTACTCAGGCAGGGGTTGCACATTATAACTTAAGATATCGTTGAGTATTTTATTAAAAAGTGTAGAACTCATACGATACCTGCGCCTAAACTTTTCTTCAGGATATTTCGGTTCATACTCGTCGTCACCAAAATAGTCGTCGATTAGCCTTTGTTCCGCCTCTTCTCGTTCACGAAATATATATGTCCTCCTCCTCTTTGGACCATCACTCGAACCCCCGGCTTCTTGCTCACACAAACCCACATAATGTTGATACGACTCATAATCCCGCATATATCGATCATAGTCGGGTTGAAAGAAAGCATCATAATGATCGTATGTGTCGGTTGGGTCGAAATCGTTGAGATTATTTTGATCCATATTTGAAAGAAAAAAGAGAAGTATTGAAGTAGAAGATGTATTGAAAGTGTGTGTGAAGTATGAAATAAAAAGGGGGTATTTATAGGATTTTTAAAGGGGTAAAATTGTGATTTTGGGGGTATTTTTTTGAATATCCGCTCCCCCTAACGGATAGATTAAAAAAAAAATTTGAGTTTGGCGTGGGCTGTTAGCCACGGCGCGAGAAGGCTTGGCGCGAGCCACGGAGTGGTGCGCCGTCGGCCTTTCTCGCGCCAAGGCTTGGCGCCAAGCTACCAGCCATCCGTTCCCTTTGCTCTAATAAACATGTAGAAGCCTGACCTCTTATTACGTAGCCGAAGGTTCGAGTTTGTTTTAGGAATTTAACAAAGTCTTTGACCTTCTGTTCAAATACTATTCACACGATATCAGGTCTGTCGGCTGTTGTTAGCTGTGGGAACTCTTCCATATATCTCTTGATTTCAGGCCAGTTCACATTGCATGTGAAGGTGATAAAGTATTGCGGGTTTCCAAGCTTACGGCAAATTACAAGTGCATCCAAGTAGTGATTGTACATATATAGTGGCCCGCTTGTGAAAGATCGTGGCAGAATTATTTTTCAGCCAACGGTGACCCCTTCTCGATCCCCTCTTGAGATAGTATCATATAAACTTGATAAATATTCGCTTCGAATATCACTTTGGTGCTTACGTATAAAATCTATGTGGCTTAGCTCAATTGCGCAATAAACTGCAACTACATATTGCTGGAAAAGGCGACCGCCTCTGAATATGAGGCCATACTCATGTACTCAAGGATGTAATTGGTACATATAATACATGTTCATGGATATCGTCTTTCCTCTTCCGCTTCCATCCCGAGGTTTCAAATTCAGTTTTGGATGAAACCTCGATTGACCAAATACAAACAAAAGTGGAAATTGAAGTGACATATATGATTGGTGAAGCTTGTTTATTCTTTGAGACAGACCACCTTTTAGTTCGACAAAGACATCATAATCCATACGACTTGTTGACCCACTTTCAAAAACAATTCCTTCAAGAGTCTCAGAGGTTGGGAGTTCATAACCACGTATTCCTCCCGTGTTATACAACTTTATTTTGAAGTTTGGTACGTCAAAATCTCTACATTTGTCTCTTGCAGTCCTGAAAAATTTTACTAACTCGTTGTGTTCATCGAGCGTTTGAATTAGGCCGTCAACAATGCTTGTGTCTAAGTGACTTTTGTATGTTCCACCAAAGTGCCGCTTCCTGTTATCAACCTCATATTCGGTATCATATATATATATATCACTACAAGAAAAAAGTCTTTCAATGACACACAAAAAGTGTCGGCAAAAGTCAAAAAAAGTGTCACTAAAAGACTTTTTTTTCACCTTCACTTTCAAAAAGTGTCATTAAAAGTCCAGGCGGTAAAAGTATATAGTGACAATGTTTAGTGACACTTATAATTGTCAGGATAAGTTGATCCTATTTCTGACACATACAATCTGTCACTAATTCTGTCAATGTAATTACTCTATATACATACATTTTAGTTTCCCATATTTATTTAAAATTAACAAATAAAAAACTAATAATTAATAACAAAAAAACTAAGATTCAAACATATTTATTATTTCAACCATATATCGGTATAGACCAAGTATTTTGCCTAACCACAAACAAGAAACGTACATCTTTCTCAAGTATGAAATGCGCGTACATGATTATCGGAATCCAACTATAACTGAGCTAAAAAAAAGAAACCGGCATGCTCGGACTTCGCACTCCTCATGTCTCTTAATTCCTCATGCGCTTAATTGGAAGCTGCAAATATTGCAGGTACAAAATTTGCTCAAAGGCTTGCACATATAAAAACTACAAAAACTGCCCCAACCCGCCACCGATAGTTCAAAGCTTATTGAAGCACATATAAAACTGTTAAAATAAACAAATACCTACTGTGAAGACGACTTGCATCTGATTTGTTGACGGTATCAGTTAAAGGGCTTCCAAGCATTTTAGGACAACTTTTTTTCCTATAGAAGCTGTACATACATACAAAAAATCCATAATCACATAATAGCTTTGCACCCACCCATTTTGCAACTTGTATGTCTTCTGATATTGATTCTCCATAAAAATACCATCTTTAAAACCCCTATGTTCCAAAAGAAGCACAATGACTAAAACAAAACAAATGAAAAGTAAAGGTACACATACCTTAGCGCTGTCCATAACATCTGCAACTGAGTCAATATCGCATGGGTTGACGCGTATTGCTCCACTTAAAGACGGGGAGCATCCTATGAACTCAGAAACAACCAACATGCTTTTCTTCAACCTAGACGAATCCAAACCTAGGAACTTATCAAGCCAACTTATCAAGCCTATCGCTTCCTTGACAACTGATAACGTATTCATAGGGTATAAGATTCATCCCATCTCTAACAGCCGTCACCAAACAACACTCTGCAACAACATAATAGGCTACGCGCTCATAAAATGTTAGGGGCTTGTCAATTAAGATAATGGGTTCATACACGGGCTTTGCAAAAGTCTTGTTGATTCGCTCGACAGTTGAATATCTCTCACCACCACCAACCTTACTTCACCACCATTACCTGCATATTAAACACAAAAAATAAATAATCATGTGAACTCATATGTAGCTGAGTCTAAAAACTAGCAGTGATAAAATAGGTGAGTTAGGTGACTAGTAAAATTTTACTATCAGGCATGGGTTGATCCACAAACATTTTTATTTTTGAAAAAAGTTATATTGTAGTAAAGCAGATAAGGAGATTTTACGCATTTTTTATACACTTTGGTTAACTTTAAACCCGCCTTGCCCCGTTTGACCCATGTGGTTCATTTTCTGTTAGTTAAACCCTTTTTAATAATACCATTGACAGATAGAATATAGCTCAAATGACACATTTATCTGTAAATAGGTGACAATTGTCAGCGATATTGAGAAACACAAAAGACAACATATGTTACCTGCAAGGTAGGAGTCCAAATCAACAGCAGCAACATCGAAGACGGCACATCTTTTATCAATAGTCAATGCAAGTCCTCTAACAGATCAACCTTCTCTTCGGGTAGAAACCTCCTTAACACACCATATGCAAAACTGGAAATAAACGCACGAATCCTTGGGTATGAGGCATAATAGGATACAATAGTAAGATTAATAAGATGTATATGAAGTGCCCACGAAGGATTGTAAATGGATCTTCCAGGATCAAGAAGTATTCTTCATAGAAGTTAGTAGCGAACTCTACTTAATTTGAGTATAACCCTGTAGAAAGAAGCCAGCAGAAGTGAAACTCATAGTTTACACAAACCTAAAAATATCAGAACAAAAAAAAGTGAACAAAATATGACTAACTCACAATGCTCTTGGCAAGTGCGATTCGCTTTTGCGTTCTAAATGGCGCACGTGTCCAGGAGTTTATCAAGAGATCTTCAGTGGCTACTTCCAAGATCAGGATAACACTACCTATGTTATCGTATAAGGTCTAAAGAGATGCTAGACGGTAACAAGATGTTGTTATTTTTAGTAGGGTTATAGCGAAGTTCAGGCTATGTAGAGTTGAATGCCGCAAGTGTTTCCTGTTTACCCGCAAGTTTAGAACAATAATCTTTTGCGATATTGTGATATTGTGATATTGTAGTGTAATAGTGATGTTGATAAGGGAGAACATACAATCAAGGGGGGATGATAATGCAAAACAATGCTACCGGGCGTACTATGGAAGAACACTCAAAAGTAGAAAAGCAAAAAAGATAGCAAAAACAGACCTGAGTTGGAATAAATAAATTACAAGGATTTTGCCTTTTTGGAGTAAAACAAACCTTGTCGAAGAATAGTATGCATGGAGAACACGTCCTTGCTCAACTGAATATCATATGCAATCTGCCAATTCACTCTCATTGAAGCCTAATCGAAAATCAAGATACAAATAATAGTTACAACTTATATCACTAATATAAACTAGGGGTGGCAATTTTTGACCCGACACGAAACCCGACCTGAAACCGACACGAAAATTAGCAGGTTTGGGTTGAGTCTAATAGATTTTCGGGTCTTGGTTTGGAGTAACCTATCTCGATGAGCGTTTATTAAACATGGTTAGGTTTAGGGGTTGAGTAATATGAGAGTTGCATATATATTTTGACGTATAAAGGAAAAATGGTTCAGATAGGGTGGAGAGCGAGGCTCATAGCGAAGCCAGTTCAACGCCGTTTTTTTGTCTTCATCGTTTATGTATAGGTTTCATCTATAATAATTTCTATAATTTATTGGTTTATCTAATTGTGAGATTATGGATTAGTATGCGGTTTTTGGGGTGAGTCTATTTGGGTGTTAGTATTGTTTTTTTTTTTACCTTTTTTTTCGGAGGAGTCAGTAAAGCAAACACGTCACGTTTGTCTACTACTTTGGTCTGTAACCGTGGTTTGGTGGTTGTTGTATATGTGAGTATGTTTTTTCTAGCGTTTCTAGACCCTTTTGTAAGTCAGTTACAGGGAGGATGCTTCAGTTTTTGTGCTTACAATGTAACATAAGATAAGGCTTGAGGGGTTGTGCTGGAGCCCATACAATACTGGATGGAGAGGTTTGTAAATGCGTCGTTTTGGGGAGTCGTTGCCTTAAGGTCGTCGGTATTTTGGGTTTGATAATATTCATTTAGTTGGAAAGGGGTATGTAGGCTTCAACTGATTGACGAAAGGAGTTTAATGGCGCTGGGATTCAAAGAGGTGCGTTAAGTTTTTTTATTGGAACCTTTTTAACCCAGCAAAACCCAAACACGTTATTTAGGGTTTTTTGTTCTTATGGGTGTCAAGAGTTCAGGTTCTATCTCCCCCGTGGTTTTGTGTGTTCCGGTGACCGTAAACAGAGGTAATAGGGTTGACCATTAGCTGAAACCGATGATAGATGAAAGAGAACAACAATCAAGGGGAAGATATGCAAACAATGCTCGTGGCAATGGAGAACACTCAAAAGTATAAAGAACACTCAAAAGTAGAAAAGCATAAAAGATAGCAAAAACGGACCTGAGTTGGAATAAAGAAATTACGAGGATTTTCCTTTTTTAGAGTAAAACAAACCTTGTCGAAGAATATTACGCATGGAGAACACGTCCTTGCTCAACTGAATATAGTATGCACTCTGCCAATTCACTCTCATTGAAGCCTAATCGAAAATCAAGATACAAAAAATAGTTACAACTTATATCACTAATATAAACCACTAAAAAACTTGTTACAACCTTAAGGTGTAGCATCTTATGCTAGGCTAGGATTGTCTTGAATGCACTACAAATTACTTGGCTAGTGTACATAAAATTCAGAAAGAGATGAAAATAAGAACAGCTAAGCATTCGTCATAGCTAAATTTCAATATTTGCAGAGCTTACTTTCGCATCATGGTATTGAATAAGAATTGTCAATAAGGGAACAACTTCCATAACAAAATCGGCTGCATCAGATGGAAGTTTCTTGCACATGTTTGCTGAAGTAGATAACACCACACGCTGAAACATTAAAAAGGAAGTCAATACTACTATAAGATCCACATTAATACATAACCCTTTGTTCCACATACTTTACTTATTGAACATCCACTTGTACCTGTACTCCTGTAGAAAAGAAGTCAAGATAAGAAAGCACTGCCATCAACGCCCCTGCTTGCAAGCAGGCAGTCAGGTGCCCCTGAGATATCTTCTTAAGGGCCTGCAAAGACTGTTATCAAGAAATATCACCCTTAACTCAAAGATTTAAACATAAATATTCGATCTTTGAAACATGTTACAGCTAAAAAAAGTCGCAAACATGTTCAGCCAAGTCCATATACTCGATAGTAAGCAACCTCGCAACAAAGCAAGACACAACACCATAATGAACAACATCAGCACACGAAGACGGCAACACATCACAAAGATGTGTAAGTGCTCTAGCAGCAAGCAACATAATGTCTAGATTACTCTCGTGATTCAACAACCCAACAAGCACTGGAACAAAAAAATCCACCGAAAAGTACCAAGTGAATCCTCAGTCCCAATAGAAAGCATATCACACAACTGCGTTAATGCCTCAACTTGCTTCCCTTCCTCTCAATCCACTCTCTACCACGACAAAATCTTCTTCTACCTCCCACTCTGATGCGAACTGGATGCAGACGCCATGGCACTTGACGGCGACAAATCGTCCAATCCGGCACCTAAGTTCCTTAACAAACCTTGTAACGCACTACTCGCAGAAGTCAAATTATGATGCAATATCCCTACACCTCCACCTTCTTTGCTATCATCATCCTCGTCATCATCCTCATCATGATCATTCTCATATCCACCACCATTAATATTAATCCCTAAATTGTGCGCCCTAGTTTCGTATTCTTTGTTATTTCCTTTTATCGAATTATCATTAGTACCGTAGTAGCACTACTTTACCTAGTACTTTTCCTAGTACGCCTAGCGCGCGAACCCAAGGATTCGTTAACTTTAGCTAAACTGGTATTACTATTTGTATTATTATCCATATCGCGAAAACGAGTGGTAAACACAAGTGCGTTTACCGGGGGGTGAGGAAGCCTCCACCCTCTTACGGCTGCGAGTTTCCATACAAAAACACAATCAAAAAAATTCATGTTACCTCTTATAGTTTTTCTAGACATTTAGTATACTTAGTATACAATGTACAACTTTGTCTTATTTCACCCAGACATTTTATCGAACACTTGGTATGCAGATGTACAATTCTATTAGACATTCTATCAAACGCTTTGATACGTTTGTCATAAGTATCATTTAAGCATTTTATCAAACACATATTGTGAACCCTATTTTATAACAAAGATTGTAAAAATAAACAACTTACAACCTAACAAATATTCTATCAAAACTACACTAAAACATCACAATATCGCAAAATAAGCAAAAAAAAATTTTTTTACCGAATTGCATGTTAATCCGTTAGCCTAACGAATTGAGTAACGATCTAGAGTGAGCTTCGATTAATTCTACAGTAAGCTTCGATTGCAGGTTACTCTGTTAGCCCTGAGTGACGATCTTGTTGATTTTCATTATCGTGAGTGTGTGTGAGAGTGACGATCGACTTTGGGGAAAATAGGGGTGAAAGTGAAATGAATGAAAAGGGGGAAAGTGTTTAGGGGAGTGGATAGTTACTTAAATAAATACTATTGATAGTTTACATAAATAAAGTTTTTATAAAATTTAGGAATGTTTTACAAAAATTTTAGCAAAGTTTTTACACAAGTATTTTGTAAAAAATTTAGTAAAAAGTTTTAATGACTTTGTAAAAAAAACGAGCCTTATATTTACATTTTTCAAAAAGTAAGGTTAAGTATAATAGATCGTGGACCGGACCGAAACAAATCGGTCCGGTCCTCGGTCAGTCATTTTACTCATATTTGGTCTTCGGTTCGTCCAGTCCGGTTTGATCTTATGCTTTGTTAGATCGGACAAGACCGTCAAACCATACTAGAGCGGTACGACCTGGACACGGAGCGAACATTTGGGTCCTGTCCTCGGTCCTGTGTTTTGGACCAAATCGGTTTTCGTCCGGTACGGTCCTCGGACTCGTATTTTGGACCAAATCATTTTTGGGCCGCGATTAGTCATAGATATAAGTTAAACTTTCCCTCACACTCTTTAAGATGGGTGAGTAAAAGTAATACTAATACTTACACTTTTCAAAAAGCGTAAGTAAAACTTCACTTTTGCTCACACTTTTTATAAAGTGTGTGTATAAATTAGACTTTTGCTGACACTTTTGTATAAGTGTGGGCAAAACTAGACTTTTACTTATATTTTATGTGAAGTGTGGGTAAAAATTAGACTTTAAAAATGTGGATAAAACTAGGCTTTTGCTTACACTTTTTTGAAAAGCGTAAGTAAACATTTACTTTCACTTACACTTTTTTTTATGTGTCATTAAAAATTGTGTCAGTAAAAGCTTTTTTTTAGTGCTAGTAAATAATCATATACTGATATGCATCTCCTTTATGGACAGTTAAAATAAAATTACTGACAAAAAGGCAAAATAAAAAATTACAAAAATAACTAAAATAAAAATTAGCAAGAAAATTTTACGACCATAAAGCTTTAAGAAATCATGAAATCACGAAACAATGAGAAATCCGGAAGGTGTTTGTGATTCTTATGGTTTATTTCATTTCTATTTCTTTTGGTTAATTTATGACATTTTCATTAAAAATAGAAAAAATAGAAAAAGAATTTTTTAGCTATAAGTTTACTTACGAGCAACGTTTAAGAATTAGCAGATAGGTTGGTCGCACGTCTAAGGTAAGCCTCATGCGACTCTTATTTTCAAATGTCGAGGGAAACAAGACATCTCGGTCGTCTGACCTCACAATTATCTGTGCATTTTGTCGAACTCATAATTAATATACTTTCCGTTCATATTCATACATTCGCCAAGCATTACGAAACCTTGATCATAATGGAAGGTTGTTACTTTGACAAGAAGATTTGTGGTAAATGTATTAGTGAATAATTAGGCCCAAGCCCGACTTGTGGGTTTGGGTCCATTAGAGTTTGCTTATGTTTCCACTCTATATGTTGTGGCTCAATAATAAATCATACGAACGGGGGTTTCATTGTCTAACATGGTATCAGAGACCAACCCCTAACACCAAAATCACGCCTCCGTCCAAACCAACCCTCTAATCACTCTACCAAATGTTTCTAACAAAATAACCCTAACTGGTTATTTTTTTTCCAGCGATCCTCTTCTTCATTAATATCTTCCCCTACACAAAAAAAACCCCTAGTATTCGCATTCATGCCGCATCAGATTTCCAACAGCAAATGGCGCTCAGGCAAGCTGCGGCTATGTTTAATGTTGACTTGATAACATTTAAAGCAGTGCAAAAGAAAGAAAACATATTCGTTTGGAATATGATCGATGGACCCGCAACAAGAATTCATGGGGATAATATTAGTCTAACTATTATTTTTTTATTTGAAGATAATACCAGATGTGGATGCTGGTCTAAGGGTTATTTGAACCAAAGGTTATTTGGATTTTTATTTGGTTTTATTACTATTTAAGCATAGAGTAAAAAAAATTATAGTTGTTTGTTTTATTTTTTTATATCGTGCTAAGGTCACGTTCATGCTAAGGTCATGAGTTGTTAAATCGTGCTAAGATCACGTTCATGCTAAGGTCATGAGTTGTTAAATCGTGCTAAGGTCACGTTCATGCTAAGGTCATGAGTTGTTAAATCGTGCTAAGATCACGTTCATGCTAAGGTCACGAGTTGTTAAAACGTGCTAAGGTCGCATTCTTGTTTTATTGTATACGTTAATGTTTTGTTTTGTTTTATTTCTTCTTTTCTAGTTTACTTCTTCAGTCCTGAGCTTTCACGATTTCGCCGCTCGGACTGCGGGGGAGTATTAGTGGATAATTAGGCACAAACCCGACTTGTGGGTTTGGGTCCATTAGGGTTTGTTTATGTTTCTACTCTATATATTGTGGCTCAATAATAAATCATACGAACGGGGTTTTCATTGTCTAACAAAATGAATACCATTGTTATTGAATTCTTTCTCCGAAAATATTTTCAATGATAAAAATGGTGACTGCAAAGAAAAATGGCAGAAAAACGATTTGACAATGTATATGTGTTATCAAAATTTGATTAACTTGAAAACCATGAAGGTGTCTTGATGTTTAGGTTTAACTTCCCATATCTCGCCACTCATTATCATAGAGA
>BQNB010022448.1:0-62990 GCA_026074375.1 Tanacetum coccineum | reverse complement strand
AAAATTATGGAACAAAAACCCCCAATTTTTAAAAGCTAATTAAACTCTAATTTGATTTATTAAAACCTTAACCTAATTTTTATAAAACTAAAATGAAAAATATTAAATCTATTTTAAATCCTAAGAAAGTCAGGGTAGAATTTGAAAGAAATGAAACTACAGGGTAGGCGGGCAAACTTTAGTAAATTTACACTTCAGTTAAAACGAATAACCCTGAATTTTAAGAAAAGTACCAAATAGACCCTACGATATCAGCTTATTTTGCTTATTGAAATAGTGGTTTTCAGCCAAAACTCAAAACTACAAAGTTACTAAGGGGCTTACTCCTAACAACTTTAACAAAAGCACTTTCAACTTTAGACCAAAGAATAAGCTAGAAAATAAGCTGTAAGTTTCCTGTCACAGAAAGTAGCTATTTGACAAGCTTTTTAGATTTTGGCTTATTGTGAGCTTATTACTTGATGAAAACTGAAACTAGAAGATGCTTACTCAGACTTAAGATGTATACTAGAAGTTTTTAAACTAAAATCACCCTATGTTGAACAAATTTAGCAAGAAAATGAAGATGAAAAAGAGCAAAGTCTAAGTGAAACTGTTTTTGAACTTTTTAAAAGTAAACTAAATGCTTATTTTTGAACTTTGAATGCTGAGATTTTGGAAATAAGCTACTCTAGCAGTCTATATTCTACTTAGGTAAAAGGATTTATAAAACTTCACAAGGAAATGAGAAACTTCAAAGATTTAATAAACAAGAACTTAATTCTGCTGTTATGAGAGTTGCTGATCTATTTGGATGCTGATGCAATTGGCAATCCACTCAAAGACAAGCTACACTTTGAGACCTAATTCTTCACTAAATGACACTAAGTGAGTACTAAACAACCTTGGACTCTAAAATGCTTTTAAAATCCTAAAAGCTAAACCTCTTACAGCTGACATTTTGCCCTGGTGCTGAGAATGAATTTTTAAACTCTAAACCTTGGAATTTGACTAACTAACTTTTAAAACCTGTTTGAAGCTTGAACATATTACATTACTCAACTAAGTGAAATGTTATAACAGTCTAATGTTGACTTTAACAAGTCAAATTCATTAAATCCAAACACTGCCTTAAGTTGACTGCCAAAATATATTTTGCACTTAAAATCTATTTAAAACTAAAGCAGCTTAAACCTAATATCTACTCTTACTAAAAATGACTTAATAAAGCTGCTTAAGCTATAAGATGCCTAGCTTATTTATGAAAATAAGCTAGTTCTTCTACTAAGCTTATACTACCACTATGACAGAATTTTAGAAAAGTGAAATTACTTCAACTAATTCTTATGAAAACTAAAAACAGCTAACTACACAACTTAAACAACATGTTTTACAAAGAAATAAGCTAGAATGATGAGAAATAAGCAAGTGTAAAAGATCAACTTTAAGCTAAAATGAATCTAAAAGAGTGAAACCTGAAAGTTATGGAGTCTCAGGACTAGAGCCACTCTAGTAGAGTGAGTGGCTCAAATTGTGAACCTAAGTGACTTCCAAAGTCTCTAAACCCAAGCTTAAAGCTCAATAAGCTAGATTGAGCTTATTTCTCCTTGTGAACCTCCAATTTGAGAATTATGAACTCAAGTGATCATACTTTTGATTACAAATGATTAGAGTGAGATTATGAGTGCTTAAGAACAAAATTCAACTGAAATTGAGCTTATTAAAAGGAATAAGCTCAAACGAGCTTATTTAGAGCTTATTGAGTAAAATCAATTTCAAATGTAAATCAAAGAACACAATTACTTGTAAAAGGCATTGATATTACTAGAAGTGACAAGTACAAGTTCAAAAGAAAAGGTTACAAGAGCTTAAAAGCTTAATTGCTTAAAGTAAGATTTAAATTGCTTAAAAACGGAAAATTACAAAGTAAAATTTTAAAACTAAAACTACCACAGAAAAATGATGTCCTAACACTCTATTTATAGAGTAGAGGTGAAGAGAGGGAAAGAATTCTAGAATGATCCGTTTAAATCCTAGCCCTTGATCTTTTGAAATTGATGGTAGCCGTTTGATGGGTTTAGTGAGGTGGCATGGCCAATGAGCTGCTGCCACGTGTTGGCTTGTGATTGGGGAGAGTGTATGAACGATTTTTATTGTTTAAAAAGGAGCGGGGGTGTGGAAAACGGGATTTGGGTTGTGGGAAGTTTTGGCGGGAAATGTTGTTACAGGTTGTTAGGCAGTTGCGATATAAGCGGCTTATTGTTTGAATCTTTGAGATATTGACATAATTGGTCCCCGTCTTTGCTTCCGCCCAAATGTAGTTATAAACAAATTTGGAGTTGTGCAAAATTGGTCCTTGTCTTTTGTTCCGCCCCTTTTAGTGTAAAAAGAAGTTTCAAAATGACAGATTGAGTCCTTGTGTTTCCATCCTTCTTTTTCTTCTTTAATATAACACTTTCCTCTTTTGGCAAACTTGGTCCTTGCACTTTATAACTTCACATAAGCCCTTGGAAACTTTGAAGACTTGTCAACTTTGGTCCTTGACTTTCTTTATTTCTGTCTTTGACTGTGTCGGGCTGATCCGGCTTTGATCTTTGGCTGATTTTTCACTCTTGCTCTTGTCTCTTTGTTTTTTTTCCCGTTTCTTGTTGGTTTTTGATCGTTTTTGCTTCTTTTTGTCTTTTCAATCCTTTCCTGCACAATTGGACACAAAAGCACACATTTTCTATTCTTTTGGCATTTTCTTGGCTTTTATTAGGCAAAATCCCGGGTAAATTAATGTACAATTAAGCAAATATCAGGGACAAGATCCACCTTTTAAGGAAAAGTCAGGCGGCGGTTTGACTAGTCAAAGACGGGTTGATTAAAATAATCAAAGTATAGCCGGCGGTTTGCCATTTGGTGGCGGTTTGAATAGGTACCACGGCGGTTTGATTATTTGAATGAGCAAAAAGAAATGTTACTCTGCCCAATTTAAAAATCCATGGCGGGTTGACAAAGTTCTAGGTAGCGGTTTGCCCTAGACGACGGTTTTCTCTAGACGGCGGTTTGCCTTGGTGGCGGTTTGATATTAACTACAGTCGGCGGGTTGGTTAAAGACAACGGCGGTTTGATTATTATAATTAGGCAATGGTTTGGTCTAATATAGGCGGTGGTTTGATATCAAACTGGTGGCGGTTTGGTGTAATAATGGTGGCGGTTTGCCATAAATGGCGGGTTTCCAAAGGAGGTGGTTTGCCACACAGAAAACCTAGTTTTGACTACCTAATTTCCCGAATTGTTAGCCTTAAAATATTGAGTCGAACATGAAGTTCGTTCATTATGTATTTAAGTCTCGGTCATTTAATTAGTTAATGTTGTAATAGTATAATATCGGGAATCGGGCTCAATAGTTAATCTAATATTGTATATGTTTCGGGTTTAATCCTAAGCAAAACCCGAGCCCGGGTCCTAGTTAAATATCCCGATCGTCACTTAATGTGTCGGGGTATATAAGTAACTTTTCCTCTTTGGAAAAGTTAGTTGTTCATTAGAGTTAGTTGTTACATTTTAAATAATTTTCCTTTTCCTACTTTCTCTCATCTCTCTCTCCATCTTCCTCTCTACAAACACAACACATCTCTCTATTCTCCTTCTAGATCAATTCTGTGTATGAATATATATGATATGAATTGTAACGTGATCCAACAAACTTTTACAAGTTTAGTCCTTGTAAATATACAATTGATAATATAATTAAAACCTTTAACTTTGAAAATTGGAAAAATATGACCTTAGTAGTTTAATAAACATTAAGAAAAATGTATATTTTCACAGCCCCTTTATTTATAAATTCAGAAAGTTACGTAGTATACCCATACGCATAGAAACATTGCAAAACAAGATCCAAAAAGCCATAGCAAGATATTTTAATATTCCAATTGAAATTTCCAGGTAATAGCTTATTAGAATAAGCTAAAATAAGAAGTTTGAAAGGAACAAAAGATTTAGAGAAAAAGGAGTATGTTTAGCTATAAAATCAAATCAATTTCGTTTATAAAGGTTTTTAGTCAAAAACACATGGGTTTTTAGAGGATTCAAATCTTCAAAACAAGAGTTTCCTAAAGTGAGTGAATAGAAGTATTAGAACATTATTGTATTGAAATAAAATCTAAGAACAAGATCTTAGGCATACTTGAGCTAATAAGGGTCAAAATGGGGTTTTTTCGGTCATAGGCCTAGTAACGACTTCTCAACAGGCTTCGTTTTCTAGAGTTCTTGCTTCTATTTTGAGTTTATGGGGACTTTCTATTAATCTCATTGACTTCTATGGAAGAGTTATAATTCCATTTGAGGTTATAGATGAGACGTGCGGATGAAATGAAAAAGGTTTTTGGTTCAAGTATTATAGGCATCAAAACCCATAGTTATAATTTTCTATGTTATTCAACGGGATTGATAACGTGTCCTAGGATAGTTAAGGTGACAAGAGGGGCTAGTAAGGATGAGTAGAAAAAAGCTAGAAACTACCATGTAGGTGTTGAAAGAGTGTTTGTGGCCACAACAAGAAAAGGAGACGAGGAGGTGATCAAGGTGCTTGTAAGCTACTTGGTTGCTTGCTTGGTAATGTCATAGAGGTGCTAGGGTGCTTGCTTGAGGTGCTTGGTTGCTAGCTTGGGTGTAAAATGGGTCAAAATGGAAAGAAAATGGTGTCGGGTTGGTTTTTCTTTCGGGCTAGGGTTTTAGTAGGTTTAAAATTGTTGATTATGTTAGGATTAAAGTTGTATATTAAGTTTTAGATATGTTATAGGACTGAGATTAGGGCTTAGGATTTAAGGTTTAGTCTTAGTCTTAGGTTAAGGTTTAGTTTTATTAGTTGAAAAGTTGAAAAATTTTTAAAAAAAATAAATTAGGGTTTTAGGGTTTTGTTTTTATTATTTAGGGTTTGTAAATAACATGGAATTATGTATTAAGATATGGATATATAAGTGTTTAGAGTCATGATTAAGTACTGTACCATGTGTTAAAGTGGTGTATAGTTTAAAAACCTGGTAAGAAGCTTACATGACCTAATTAGGTTTTCAGTTATTATTGACTTGTACATGAGCTTACATGAGTTTATATACATTGACATGGATGGAAAATATGGATTCAAATATAGTGGCATTGTACACTGTACATATGCATGAAGGCTTACACATACATTTTATAAGTGTATACATTACATATAATTAGTTTGATGTAAACTATAAACGTTTAATCTTGTTTTGATATAGACGTTTTGAAAATTAAAACGTTAATGGTTAATGTACTTAAAAAATATATTAAGATATATACTTGACATATTAGTAAGTTTATATGAATAAACATAGATATTATATGCCTTGATAGAGGTTGCGTTGAGCTCGTTTACTTTAGAGAGCAAGTTACGTTGCATAAATTGAGTAAAGCAAAAACTTTCCTCTAAGAAGGTTAATATATTTATAATTAATGATATACCATGCAACTAAATTTAATAGATGGATATTTACATTGATGAAAATTGCAGGTTGTTATAGATTAATAAGCCATAAGCTAGCCGTGAGCTTAAGCTTACGGTTTGGCTTCTCTTGGTGGGTCGTGGCCTTCCAAAGCCCAAACAACCTTTGTGGTTTGATTTTTATAGTCCAAGATATGATAAAGTTTATGTAAATAGTCCAATAAGCTAAATAAGATACTAAATAAGCCAAAATATAAGCTTAGGAAATAAGACAACTTATGTAAAGTCATAAAGTTCAAAACTTTATTATAAAGTTTGCATCTTTTTAATATATAAAGTGTTTTGATCCATTTTTAAATCACTATTAAGCTATAAGTACTAGTATTAAGTTAAGATAAGCAAATAAGCTAAAGTTTATAACTTTATTTATACCAAAATAACCACAACAAAATAGCTAACATTTTCTTGTCTTCTTTTTGTCTAAAACACGCACGCATATACACACATAATGTGTATGTATGTTTTCAAGTTTTGATCTTTTTACAAAATGGTTTGTACAACTAGCCTTTGATCATCATAAGGAGTAAGAAACTACAAATGAATCATTGAAATGAAGAACTTACAAGAGTGATGGATTTAAGAAGGTTTATGAACAAATGATCACCCCAAATGGTGATCTTAATATACCCAAATAAGCAAAAGGTTAAACCTTAACTACTTTAGTCTTCAAAACTTGGATCAAAAATAAAAATGGTGATGTTTAGGTGGATGGTGGTGGTGGACGAACTCAACAAGAGGGAGGAGAAGGAAAAGTGTTTTCTTGCAGGTGAAGATAAGTTGTGATGAATGAGAAAAATGAGAATCCAAGGTTGATTATATAACAAAATGGAAGATATTTTTGGTGTGTAAAATGCGTGTTTGTATGTGTGCGTCGTGGGTAAGCAAAGGAGGGGGGGGGGGGACAAGGATTCAAATTTCTCACTCCTATATTGTAGGGAATTATTTACAAGCCAAATGCCTTAAAGGTTTATAATAGAAAAGAAATATGTGATCAATGACTTACGCAAATACGAATAATGCACTTAACTAAATCCAAAATCTCTGAAAATTTAAATATGATTAAATAACGCATAAACGCGACATATAGCGAAATACTATGATATATAGCAACATGATTCAAATCCGGTGACAGTTTTCAGTTAAACGTGAAATAACTTCCCGGTTAACCATAAAAGTAAATACAAATTTAGAAAATAATAATATTGACCGGAACGGCTCAGAATATTGACCTAAATTTTACGTGGCGTGACATAACCACTAAACCATATACCAAAAAAACCCTAAACCTCTAACCACTATATATAATATCACAAGTGATATATACATAAACTTTAAAATCTATACCAAAAACCCTAAGCCCCTAACAATTAAACCCTATGCCACAAACATTAAACCTAGATACAAGTGATATATACTTAAACTTTAAAATCTATACCAAAATCTGTAAACCCCTAAACACTAAACCCCTAAACACTAAACCAGATACCAAAAACCCTAAACCCCTAATCATTATTTTTAATATCACAAGTGATATACTTATAAAGTTTAAAAAGACCCTAAACCTCTAACAACTAAACCCTGTACCAAAAAAAAACCTAGACACCTAACCACCAAACTTTATACCAAAACCCTAAGCCAAAACCACTAAATCCTATAGAAAAAACCTTAAACCCCTAACCACTAATAGTATACCAAAAATCCTAAACCCCTAATAAATAGGTATAATAGCACAAGTGATATATACATAAACATTAAGATCTACACCAAAAACCCTAAACCTCCTACTAATAGGTATAATATCTTAAGTGTTATATAAATAAGTTTGAAATGTATACCAAAACCTAAGACCCCACTAAAATCTATACAAAAAACCATAAACCCCTAACAAAAAAAATCTATACCATAAACACTACTTAGATATATATCAAGAACCCTAAACCCCACTAAAATCTATACCAAAAACTCTAAACACCACTTACCTATACCAAAAACCCTAAACCCCACTAAAATCTTTACAAAAAACCTTAAACACCTAACCACTACAATTTATACCAAAAACCCTAAACACCACTTAGATTTATACCAAAAATCCTAAACCCCTACTAAAATCTATACCAAAAACCCTAAACCTCATACCAATAAGTACAATATCTTAAGTGATATATACATAACTATGAAATCTATACAAAAAACCATAAACCCCGCTAAAATCTATACCAAAACCTAAACTACTCATCACTGAAATCTATACCAAAACCCTAAACACTACTTAGATCTATACCAAAAACCTTAAACACCACTAAAGTCTATACAAAAAACCCTAAACCCCACTAAAATCTATAACAAAAACCCTAACCTCTAACCACTAAAATCTATACCAAAATCCCTAAACCCTCCTCCCTAATCCCTAATCCATATACCAAAAACCCTAAACCCCTAACCACTAAACTTATACCAAAAATCCTAATCCCTAAACACTAGGTATAATATCATAAGTGATATATACATAAACTTTAATATTTATATCAAAAAACCATAATCTCCTAACTACTGCCCTATACCAAAAACCTAAACCTCTAACCATTAGGTGTAATATCACAAGTGTTATATACATAAACCACTGACATTCTAGTATCACTAGTGATAAATCAATATTAATAAAATCTCATGTGATAAATTATTATAATGTGATATTAGTTATTGTATTCCACATATAATTAATATCACATATGATAAAACAATATAATGTGACATTAATTATGGTTATTTTTGAAATTCTTAACATGTAATCAATGTTATCTATCACTTGTGATATTATACTGTTAGTAGGATTAAAAGGGCTAAAACATAGTTTTGTGGGAAAATGGTGTTTTAATTTAATTTTTACAAATTATGTTTGATATATGATTAGAATGGTAAAGATGTTTATTTTTTAATGTCAAACATGATGAATCATTTAATGTTTTACACAAATATTTATGCTCATTTCAAGACATCATATTGAGTGTTCGAACTTACAAATATTTTATACCACATGTGATACTTCAAGCGTGTTTGATGATAAAAAAAATTTCATTCATCAACTACTATAAATAAACTGTTTTGATTTGGAAGTCCAAAATGATGGAAAGCCAAGGATATGTAATTTTCAATGCCAAAAATGATGAATCAGTCCGAGTTCCATACAAATATTTATACTCGTTTTACGAAAGCATGCGAAGTGTTCTAACTTACAGATTAGTGTAATATCACTCGTGATATATCAAACAAAATACTGCACCGAAAAAAACAAAAAAATACCAAGATAAAAAAAAGTTTGTCAAAAGTATATAAAAGTGCCCCTCTATTGAAAGATAATTAAATGCTCGTCACAATGGTGTAATTTATGTATCTTAACGGTTTACGGTTTTTGCGATATTTAATTTTTAAAAAATAAGGGTGAAAATGTGTTTTAATCAAAAAACACAAGGATAAGAAGAAGTGGTGGATGTTTTCTAAGGTTTAATCTTATCAATTAAATAAAATTAAATCTTAGATTAATCTCCACTATTAGATCAAACCCAAATAGATGGTAAGGATTTATCCCTTAGTATGTGAGAAAAAACTAGTATGCAAATGAATTTTTCTCACAATTATAATTATTTGCTTGTTTATTTGAAAAAATAATCCGTTAAAATTTTAAAGCTGATATATGATTATGTATTTGGCATGTATTAGGTCTAACGCGATGTATATATCTTGATATTTTTAATTAAAAGTTAAAATTTAACAGCATGTATTTACTTTAAAAATCTTTTATACATGATTTTTCTAAACTTAATTTTATACCATTTTTTATAGATACTTTTAATTCTTATTACTATAATACAAGCATTTAATACGTATTTATAAAATATATATTATAATTATTATTTAGTAATAACTAACATAAAATCTCGCATTTATAATTATACTATATTGGTTTATAATGTTTTAAATATTACAATGTCGCATTTATCACGTTTAATGTATTATATTATATTACATGTTTTTATTTATTTTTATGTGTAATAATTATTACGGAGTACTATGTTATGTAGTTTTGCGTTGTGTTGTGTTGTGTTGTGTTCTGTTACGTTACGTTACGTTACGTTACGTTACGTTACGTTACGTTACGTTACGTTACGTTACGTTACGTTACGTTACGTTACGTTACGTTACGTTACGTTACGTTACGTTACGTTACGTTACGTTACGTTATGTTATGTCATGTTATGTTATGTTATGTTACGTTATGTTATGTTATCTTGTGTTATGTTATGTTGTGTTACGTTACGTTATGTTATATTGTATGTTTTATTATTTATATGTCAAATTATCGCTAATACTTACATTTTTATTACGCGGAACTCAACTTTTAAATAATCATTGATACCTACATTACCTTTTTATACAACAACAAAGCAAATAACCGTGTGTAAAGGAAAAGCATTGACGTCGTAGCCTTTCCAAAATGATGACATTTAGGGCTAGGGTTTGATCATTTAAGGGTGAAACAATGCCTTTTAGGAATGACTCAGTTTTGATAACATGTTTGATAACAAGTATTTGATAACCATTGTGATTAGTAAATGGTAACAAAGAAACTAACACAATTGGTCCACTAGCAAGATATGGTAGGTTAAGTGTTACAATTAGATTTCAAGTAATTCTAAATAAACACTAATTAAGTTTAGCCTAACATGTTAATAATGAAACACGAACAAGACATAATCAAAAAATAAGTATGAAACATAATTGAATGATTGATCTATTAGAACGTATATGAATAATACACAAGAAGTCTTGGGGTAAAAAGAGTAGAAAAAGCTCATAAAATCGACTAGGGTTCAGCTCCTAAGAGTTCTATAAAAGTTTCACCTGCATTATGAAAACAATTCAAAAAATATATATTAAAAAATAGATGTGACGGCGCCAGGTGTATCTTGTGACGTCGTCAGCTAGCCGTCGACTTTCATGGTTTTCTTCCACAACCATAGTTTGATGTCGTCACGTATCAAGACGTGACACCGTCACTTGATAGGTTTGATGTTGTCACATAAACCTAAAACGTCAAAGTGCGCTCCAAAATTGCATTTTATAGGCACATTCACTAAAGGCGTCAAGATGCCGGCATCGATCATGATTCTTATCTATTTTCTTTGTTTCTTCACCAAATCGATCCTGAGTTACATGTATTTCTTTTGCATACATCCCACGTGACTTGGGCTCAATCAAGTTAGAACCAACCCATCATCTCTTACACTTTATTAGGTACAAAGCTAAATACCAGGTTCTTACACATAAGGTAGAACGAACCCAAACCTGTGATATTGTATGGCCCAACATAACAAACCTTATGTTTTATAGGACAAACACATAAAGCATCTAATCTAATTAGTGATACAAGATAATGATGTGATTACAATGATGATCCACGATAATTAATGTGTCTAATTGATATGAATGACTAATCTAAATGTACTTCTATTGCTGAGAAGCCTTCAAATGAATGAAGATAATGAGATCTCTAATCTTGTATATCTTCGTATGCATATGCTTTGTGATGGATGAAAATAGCAAGATCTTGATGCTTGTTTTGGTGGATCGTTATAGGTGTATGCTTACAACAAAAATGAGAGTTAGAAGCATTATGATCATATGAAGATGAGGGGTTTAATGTGTGTTGCTACTGATCTAATATAAGGAAAAATGAAGAGATAAATTGTGAAAAAGCTTATCAAATGGTGAGATTTTGGCTTCTATTTATAGGCCAGATTTTATTGTTTGCCAGTTCTGTTTAGAATGGAACTGGCTTTGTAAATCAAAGGGAACCGGCGATGCTCCAATGTAACCAACTACACTGCTTATCAGATCCAAAAAATCTTTTGTAATCTTTAAGAGATATTGTAATCATTTGTAGAAATTATTTTCTATTTTATTTTCATTATTTAACTTTGTATATTTTACAAAATAAAGTGTGCAAGTTAACCATTGTATACTTGCTAAAATGTTTTTATAAAAATACTTATGAATGTAAAATATGAAATGAGGTTTGATCATAAATCAACATAACAGACATGTACGAACCTGTGTTGTAACATACGAGGATTCAAGACGTGGAGAGATGTAGATGTATGTTGAGACAAAATACTATTACAAGTAACTTATACATTTTACGTTATGTATTACAAGTTACGTGTTTGTCATCAACAAAATAAACGAAACTGTGTAGATTAAATATCGTAATATTTGCACAAACAATCTTCCCTTTTTTGATGATGACAAACAAACGTGTAAACGTAATATTTTGTAAAATGTAAAGTTACTTGTATCCGCGTACTACCTTTACATTACATTATCCTTTTACACTCTTCTCCCCCTTTTGTCGAAACAAAAAGAGTGTGTCCTTGGAGTTGAAATTCATTTCTCCCTAAAAGGCGAGCTTGCATCATCCATAGTGAAAAGTTACTTGTATCCGTGTACTACCTTTACATTACCTTCTCTATTTACACTCTTCTCCCCTTTTGTCGAAAAAGGGTGTGTCCTTAGGGTTGAACTTCATTTATTCTTAAAAAGGAAATCTTGCATCATCCTCAATGAAGTTAAAATGTCTACTTCATTTCTTTATGGCATTGCATCTCTAGGTTATTGTCATTTGTTTATACCGGATCCCTGGATTAAATTTGAAAGCTTAACCTATAAAAAATTTAGTTTCGTGCAATATATATAATAAAAAAATAGGAGAACTATACGGTGAAGAAAATGACATCCTTCTTTGGTTGAAACATAAAGGATGCTCGAAAAGAAGAAGTGATGATGAATGCGTGTATGCTCCCTCTTGAAGGATGCTCCGGCTTGTTCGAGGCGTCAAGATATGATTAAAAAGCTACAAACAAAAGTTAGTGCAAAACTAGATTTGTCCTTGGACGAGTAAAATGTATACAACAAAGTGTATATAAGATGCACTTTGTAACAGCTCGACAGAAGCTCCCCCTTGCTCGAGGGCGTCAAGTATGATTCTACAAAACAAAAATTAGTGCAATGATAGCTTTTGTCCTTAGACAAATATGTCATATACAAGAAAGTGTATAGACGACTCAATATGATTGCTTGACGAATGCTCCCTTGTTCGAGGGCGTCAAGATGAACCTACAAAAAAGAGAACAATAAATGTTACAAACTTCATCCTTGGATGAGTATGCCATATGCCATAAAGTGTATATGCTTGAACCTACAATAGAAAAATAATAATTGCAAACTTCGTCTGGAGACAAGAATTCCAAACACAATAAAGTGTATATTTTGAACCTACAAAAAAGAAATTAGTGTAATATATATACTTCATCTTTCGAAGAAGTCATGTATATATGATGTAATATGATTCTCTAAAACTAGAATGCAATATGATTTTCCAAAAGAAACTCCTAGAAAAGTAAACTAGCGATAGGATAATCTGAAAGGTATAATCCTACTACTTGCATCATCGTGGTTGGTTTTGGTGGTGAGGTTGTTAAGGATGTGTTTGAGAGTAAGACACATTTCATTATGAAATTAACTTGGATTGACAAAATATGCTTATGAGTGTCGGTATATGTGGAAGGTGATTTAATCTTCATATTGGTTATGAGTCATTAGCATGTTGTGGTTATGGTGGTGGTGGCAAAAAGATTCATGATGATTCTTCTTGTAAGAAAGACTCGCTGGATGACTTAATATTGATTAAAGTAAAAAATATTTATCACTAAACCTTACCTTGTGGTATGATGAATCACATAAAGTGCCAAACGAGGTAACTTTGTAAGTGGTGAAAGATTTAGATTAGTAAGTGGTGAAAGAGGTGGTGAAAGATGATGATAACAATGCAAGCAACTTACAATGAATGCTTAGTAATAAAGAGGTGACAATGATTATGCATGTATAAATATGTAATGAGAGATATGGATTCAAGTATGATAACTATGTGAATTAGCACAAATTAATTGATAAAGAAATCCATCTTTATTGACCTACTGTGATAACCGGTAACTTTTCTTGCGTCTAAGTACCATAAAATATTATATTTATGTATTGGAGTCTTTCGGTCTTGTCCGTTTTATTAAAGAAAGCTAAAAAGTTGACTTCAGTTAACTTATTTTGTGTAAATTGGTTTCAGATTTACCGGGTGTTGAGGAGTTTGAATTTGTAGGAGAATCACTTTTGATTCGTCTTTTTGATATATCGGAGTATTTATGTTGTTGTTTTAAGGGTTTCCAGGAGGTTTTTCTGCATACCGCGAAAATTGTCACACAGCGCGTACTGGCACAACAGTTTATCTGGAAATTAGTTCAAGTGAATGAGGAAATGAGTTAATGAGTTTATTTATTTAATGAATTCATGATTTCAAATGACTTTGGTTTAGAACGTAAATCGTTGGCGTTGATTTAAAAGATTGTCGAAAAACGGTTGTTTTCGTGAATTTCGGTGAAAGACTGTAACGGTCGTTAAAGTGAAAATTTTGAACGAATTTTAGATGTCAAGTCATATTTTGTGGTTTGGGATATTTGTAAAATGGATGAAAAAGGTTCGGTTAAGTTTAACAAAAAATCATGTTTGCGATCCTGACACGGCCGGCGACGGCTCAAATGCATTTTTGTAGTGATTTATTTAGAAGTATGTCGTGTAAATAACCTAGGTTTATAGAAAAATAATTTTAAACCTGATAAAAATACCAACTAATTTTGGGTGACGTTTTAAAGTAATGAGAATCGAGTTTTAAGTGAGCCCAACACGAAAAGAAGACACCCCGAGCCCTAGGATGCCATGATCGGCTATGGACAAAGAAAGGGGACAATAAGGCCTTATTTTAGATAGTTGGTCTTGTTGCATGGTACATAAATTTGGCACCACCTTAAACATGCATTTTGCTATCCCATTTCAAAAACAAAAAAAACATACTACCTCTCTTTCTCTCTCAAATCGGACGTAAGCCACAAGGGTCAAAAAACATTTTTCTTGAAGATATATCAAGAACACGGGGTTAAGAAACATTATTAGGTTGATAGCTAATAGTCTCGGGTTATAGAAAACAACATTTGAGTTTGTTTCCTTGCGTCAAAACCAAACCAAGAACTCGTCAAACTTGTAAGTTTTCCAAAATTTTATTTAAATTGTACTTCTATGTTTATTATGGTGTCCTAATGCTAGTTGTACAAGTTGATCATCGTAAAAATCAAATATTGAAAATGAAAAATGTATATAAAGGTGTGTTTGTTTGCGTTGGGTATAAAGAAGAAGGGTCAAGGGTCGAAAGTTTGAATATTTTGGTTGTGGTGGTACTTTTATATTTTTGTCAAAGTGCTTTAGGGCTTGTCTAGAAAAGTGGCTTGAAAATAAGCTACAAATGGATTATTTGGTTTCGGTTTATGTTCGGTTTGTGATAACACTCAAAATATACATGTTTCTATATGCGTTATCAGTGCTTATATATATATATATATAAATTGGTTAATAATAAGAACGTTCGGTACTTAATCGAGTAAATTTGCTAGTGTAGGTTCTTGGTACATGTCGTGGAAGAAAACGGAAAAATATACGAAGATTTGAAGCTTAAATAAAGAACTCAAGGTGAATGCTTCCCGACACCTATTCACTATTTTGGCTATAACTTGGTCATACAAACTCCGTTTTAATTGATTCAAGCAGCCACGTAAAGAGAATTCAATTTTCTACAACTTTGATTTTTAGACTAAGAGCTAAAAATGACCAGAAGTGCGCCGCTTTTAGCCAAAGGGTGTGTTTGGCAACAAACGTTTCAGAGCGTTTTGTAGCATTTTGGAGCATTTAGAGGTAAGCATTTAGCATTTAATGTTTAAAGCTTTTTTGGCAACAAGCATAAAGCAGTTTCTTTTTGGTCAAAATGCTCCTTTTTGAAATGCTCATTCAAGAAGCATTTGACATATGAGCTAGCGTTTTGTGCATTTAAATTACTATATTACCCACCTTTAAATTAATGTGTATTTCGCTATATGTGGCCTTGTTGTATAAAAGTATTGTACAGTCCATATTATTTTATATGCTAACACAACGTAGGTGTCAGTCAAAAATAACATATGGTAATGTTTTGTTTGTACATTTTAATATCAAAAAATGTTAATACTTTACTAGTCTTGACAATAAGTTTATCACTTCTTTTATTTAATATACGTTAAACATAAAAAACATACAACTTTGTATACTTTTATTCATGATATATATGTAGTGTGTAAGCATGTAAAACCAATGACAATATTAAATTATTAACTTTATTATTTGTATTGTGATTATTTTTTTAAATATGTATATACCCTTTTACGTCATTTTACATCTTACAACTACACTTACAACAACGTTGCCAAACGTGTTTTTTAGAAAAACTGCTACTGCTTATGCTACTGTTACTGCTAACCGCTAACTGCTTACAGCTACTGCTAACAACTACTGCTTACTGCTTGTTTTACCAAACATACCCAAAGTGCGACGCACTTTTCATAACTAGCGGGAAAATTTCATTTGAACCAAAGTGCGGTGCACTTACCCTAAGTGCGACGCACTTCACGTCTGAACAGCTAAAAAGTCATATTTATGACTCCCATTTACTACCAATTTGTTCATATTCATTCTAGATCATTCTAGCATGACTTTAGGCCTCCTTTTAGCCTATAAATACCACCCCATATCTCTTATATTTCACATACAATCTTCTTTAATCATCTCAACAAGTAGAATAAGTTTGGAACTAGTT
This sequence comes from Tanacetum coccineum, assembly GCA_026074375.1. Classification (NCBI taxonomy): domain Eukaryota; kingdom Viridiplantae; phylum Streptophyta; class Magnoliopsida; order Asterales; family Asteraceae; genus Tanacetum; species Tanacetum coccineum. Next base: position 46,713 of record BQNB010022448.1, on the reverse strand, counting down.
TTTAGAAATTTGGTTGAACTTGCTCCTAAGTTCTTCTCAAACCCAGGTTTTGATCCATCAAAGAAGCATAATTGAAGTGTTATTTCGAATCTATAAGCAATTATGAAAGAATTGTTCAATAGTTTCTGGGTTTTGCTTTGGATATAATAAAGTGTTCTAGGAAAATTCATGTAAAATCACCATATTTTGCACTTGGAATTTGGTATTATCTTGTTTATCTTTTGAATATGATCTTTGCTGAATTCATGATGAATGTTATGTGTGTTGTTACTTGTTTGATTATAGAGTAGTCTCTTAATGTTTGTTTGAGCTTTACAAGGATTATGATATAGTTTTGATTGTTTTGATATTCTTTCAGTGTTTATGCTTTATGCTTGATATGTTATTATTCGAATTATTTTCTATCCTTTGGTTGATCATCTAGCCGATATAGGTCGAAAGGCTTGATTGGTGTGGTTGATTTTGAGTCGCGAATCAATACTAGACTTGTGAGAATTGGATAGTAAATTGATAGACAACCCAAATGATTATGTGTTTAAGGCCTAATTTCACGTCTAACGACTTGATTAGGGGAAGTATACTTGTATGAATATTGGTCACAAATCTATCTTATTGCGCTTGTTATGTTCGGGCCATAGGTTGAGAGAATTCCCTTGCATAATCGGTAGATATACTTGATATTGTGATTACCTGTCATTTGTGCTTGTATGCTTTGTTGATTGAGCATATCTTTACATATCATTTCTAGACTCATGTCTCTCTAAGCCTAAACAAACATGATTTAATAATCTTGGTATAATCTAAATCATTTAAAGCGTTTGTTATAATTATTTGTTATTTCAAATATGAGTCCAATGATCGTGACAATCATTTGGACTTTCTTCTTAAACTACTTTTTGAATCTGAAAACGCACAACTCCCTTGGTACGACCTGGACTTACCTAGACTTTACTACATTCAAAAGGGTATACTTTCTCGTGTGTTTTCGCCTATTAATCGGTAATTTTAGTCTTATAAATTTAAAGCTTTTAAAACACATCAAAGTTTTTGGCGCCGCTGCCGGGGAGTTTGTTGGTCTTGTTTTCATTCGAACAGTGGTTTATACTTGTTTGGCATCTCGTTGCTATGCAATTTCCGTTTCAAAAATGCTTAAACATATTTTTGCTGCTCGAAGTGTGCCGGTTTTACAACCAAAACCGCCGTACTCCCCTGAAAAACCTGCAAGTACGCCGTACTTATTCTTAAATGCGGCGCACTTTTTGTCTGAAACAACATATTTTCTTAAATTGTGTCTTAAAAACCCTCCTAAACCAATTGTAATGATTAATTCAGGTACTGAGATCATAAGACTTCTGTTTTGTGTGATTGTGTTGCTTAAAATTTTGCGTTTGTATCATTTTCCTATTAAATAGAAAAAAAATGTATATGTTCTTATTTGATTTATGCTTGTTTGGATTCAAGCTTTCTTATTGCATGTTCTGAGCAAAACGAGTTTATGTATATTTTGTTATTACTATTTGAGTGTTTATGTCGTTTTATGAATCATAATAAACTGTTAAATATAAAACCTACAAAACCTTCAAGTGCGCTGGTTTCACTCCCAAAACCGCCGAACTTCTAAAAAAAACCAAAAAGATTTTTATTTCTGAGTTATTTTTCTTTATTTATTTTTATCTTGTTAAATGGAATGAATTTGTTTATATTATAAATCAAGTGTTCGGTTTGTATATCATATGTGAAAACCCATAAAAAATCTATAAAAAATTGCAGAATGTACGCCGCACTTCTTTTGAAGTACGCCGCACTTTGCACCTGCTTTAAAAAAATCAGTTTTTTATAAAAATAAATCACATGCTATTTCTTTTTTTATTATTGTTTATGAATATGTAATATGTTTTTATTTTTTCCCCATGCTTGCTTGTTTGTGTGTGTGTGTTTGCTTGCGTGTTTATAAAAAAAGCATAAAAAATGTTAAAGCTATAAAATTTTTATAAAAAAAGAGTTTCGCATTTCCTTTTGATTAGGTGGTGTGTTTGTGTTTGTCTATATATGTGTTTGCGTTAAAACAAAAAAAACCCTAGAATCCAAAAAGATTTTAATTTTTGGTATGTGTTCATGAATGTTTGAATACTAGTAATTATATTTTATTTCTTATATTATTTTTCATTTTGTAATGTTTTGTGTGTGCTTGTATTAGTTAAATGTGTATAAATAAGAATTTTAAAAGAAAAAAAAATAAAAAAATTGATTTTGAACTTTGTGGGTGTGTTCGCTAGAAACCCTCACGAGACTATAACTCGTCCACTCGGGCCACCGAGGGATTTAAAGGCTTGTTGCATAAGCTAAATGCAATCGTGGTGCCTATGAAAGTGTGCTTTAGTATTTTACGGTTTGTGTACTTGTGTTTATTTTGCAAATTAAATAAATAAGTGGAGCTTGGATTAGTAGTACTGTTATATTTGGGGACCGATATATTTGGATTATTATATTACATGTGGTAGAATACACATGACGGCGTTCTGTTTCGCGTCGTATTATTCAGAATTCAACCGAGCACTTAAGAACCCCGGGAAGTCTCTTTTCTCTTATATTTATTTTTCCCGCTTGTCCTACTTTTAAATTATTTTCTAATTACGCATAATGCTCAACTTAAGTGTGGAGGAAAAATAAATTTGGAAAATGAGACTCATTATCAAAAGTTTAAACTTTTGTACGCTCTTAGTAATTTAAAAATCTATTCTTGTTTTTAAATTCTTTTTTTTCACTCAGGTTAATATTATAGAATAAAACTTAGTAAATAAATAAAGTTTTGAAACCAGAGATGTATCCTGATTGATAGAGCAGATCCGACTCGGGTCGATGATATTACTTGCGCATTTATAACCATCCAGTAAATATGTGAGGGTTTTGAGCCTGTATATAGCATACATCTTTTATGTTTGATTCCTTTGATTATGAGCGTGTCGATGATTTATTGATTCTAGAACTTGTTCTTGAAATCATTACGAGATCGCAGTGAGATCACGTTCGCGTGATATAGGTATTTTTATGTGATAAAGAGGCAACCACAGATTTACCCCAAATTATCATTTCCACTAAAAAAAGAAGAAACAAATACAAAAAGATATGACCTTTAACCTAGCCTCACCCCTTGTCAAAAGTCTAAACGATTGGTTACTAGTTGCTTGGTATGTTTGGTGGATGTGCTTATTATAGCTACGTCGATTCAGCGAAGGATGAAGAGTGCACGTTTCGTGTTTCGTAATTGATGTGGTCTATATTTATTTGAAGTATGATGAATTGTTAGTTGTTGAATGTGATTGAAAAAAAGAGCGAGAGAAGAAAACAAATTGAAAAAAGTGAAAAAAATGGAAAAAGAAAATAAGAAAAAAAGAGGAAAAAATTGACGAATAAGAGTTGGATTACTGTTGGAACTTGCGATGTATTGCAACATTACATTTGTGCCGGTTGGATTATGATCGAAAGAGGTTCGATTACCTCACGGGTTTGTGGATTGTTGTCACACCCCACCTAAGGCGGAAACGCAAGGCGTGACGGAAAGGATCGTCATAAGACATTGATATAATAATATAGAGAATTCACTAAATGAAAATTCAACACAAATATGTCATGACGACTCCCGACACAAGTGGAGACTTGTATCGTGGTTAGTCAATACCACGACAAACATAGTCATATAGCCATAATATCCTACAACTCAGGACAAGCACAAAACAAAAACCAAACAATCCAACGAAGAGTACTACTTCAATAACTTAGGGGAAAGTAACCCAAGATGGTTACGTCTTAGGTCTCTCTAGGCAATGTAGGAGTCTTTATCATCCTTAAGCACTGCTATTGCTATTACCTAAAAATGAATACTCGAAAACGTCAACATAATGTTGGTGAGCTCAAAGGTTTAAGTAATAAACGCATTTGCTGTGCATAGAAATACAAGTAGGAAAATAGTGTGTAATAAAGCGCAAAGCAAGCAGTATTAAGAAATCCAAACCACAACATAGTTATGTAACCACCACATCATAGTCATGTGCACAATAGGTTTCCAATTAGTCGACTACCAGCTGGAGCTAAAACTGTTGGCTTAATAGGAGTATAGCAATCATATACATGTACCAATCAACCACTAACGCTCATATACGCAATTATAAACACACAAATTTGTCCAAAGAACTAAAGTAATTAGCATAGCGAAAAGTAGTTGAAATAGATTTTGAGTATCATTTTCCCCCGAAATATATATAAAAAGGGGCCACGAAACTCACCTTGATTGTAGATGGAATAAAGTGTGCAAATAGTCGAGCAACTACTCTTAGACAAGTTCGACACTAACAAAGTGTAAACTTATTTTCCACTCACATGATCTACAATAATTTATCAACTACAACTATTAATATAACAAGCGGACTAATCATTGGTTTAGTATTATAGTAAAAACATTTTTATCCAAGAAGCATTTATACTCATTTTATATATATAGTATATCTTAGATGTTAATGTTGTATTATTTATAATATGTTATCCATGTTAAAATATACTTCTATATAATTAGATTGATTATAATATTTGAGACGTACCTCTTATAAACATAATTACATTAAAGACAAAATAGTTAGACTAAAATTTCAGACTAAGTTTGAAGAGTATAAAAGGGACAAGGACCAAGAGTATAATTTTAAAATTCTAATATTTGTGCGTAACTAGTTTTATAAATCAGGGACCAAAAGTGATATGAGTATATGTTCTTTTTTCTTTTTTGTAACAAACTATAAAATACAAAAAAAAACATAAATTAAAATAAAGCCATGTATATATGATCATCTCCTTCGTTTCTGCATGGCGTTGAAATCAAACCGTGTTTTCAAGTCATATTTAACTTCATACATGCGAATGTATTCATTTTACATATTGCTAGTTTGCTAGGCTAAAAATTGTTACTGGTATGTGTTTAATTACACATACCTTTGACCACTAAAAACGGACTTAAATGATAAAAAATGTATCAAAAATACATTGTATTTGTATGTTTTCACTTATATTGTGCAGATAACGGATAATCAAGAAAATGACAAAATCGTAGCCAAAACGGACAAAAACCGAGCACAGAATGGAAGAGACCGCGAGAAGTCAAAAAAATCAAAGTCAACAAAAGTCAACCCCGACAAAGTCAAAGTCAAAGGCGGAGCCGATATCGAAGAAATGTTAAATGGGCCAACCCGTATCCATCTAGTGGGTCGGGTCAGCCCATTTAAACATTATGAAGACTTTATAAGACTTAAGCCTTATAAAAAAGCCCAAGTCCCCTTTTTATAATACACACGGCCCAAAACAAAGACTAAGCCCAAATCCCACTAACTGCAGTTAGGCCCAAGTCCCTTAAACCATTAACCCCGTTAGTGTTTAAGGACTATTGGTGCAATAACATAATACAACTTGAGGGACCTTACTTGCCAATTCCCAAAATACTTTACAACACAAGGACTGTCACTGCAATATACATATATGAGTTAAGGGGCCAAACTTGGCCAACTCCCAAACCTTTCACCCCTGTTACCCAAAACAGAGATACAAACACAAAAAATGAATTTAGCGCCATTTTACCATTTTCGTGTCTTCTTCACCCCTCTGCCCTCTGCAACTACATGCCAAAACTAAGTCACACCCCCCCTTAAACCCCACCTCACATGGGCTTATGTCCAGGTTGGCAATCCTCATTCACCCTATTCGACTAAGAAAGAAGACAAAGATTGAAGGGTTGTGATCAAGACTTGGGGACTACTCAAATTTGGATGGCCAGGATTGACTATGGACTTGTCTCACACAACAAACACACCCTGGTTCTCACTCAGTAAAGAAACACAGGAAAGAAGAGGTCAAGACCCCAAGACCTAGAATCTTCTTAGTTCATATATAAATAGGTTCTTGTAAGCCCAAAGGAGGCAAGTAGTTTAACCTAGTTTTAGTTTCAGCTTGTTTTTATCTTTATGCACTTTTAAATTCCAAGTATTGTAATTTCCTTTTGAAGTTAATGAAAATTTGAGTTTTTAAGTAAAAAAAAAGTCTAAGTTTCAATTCTTGTGTTTTCTTATCGTCTTAAAGTATCTCAAAGTTGTTTTAAGTTCTCATTTAATCATATAAGTAATATGTTTAACATAAATACAAAGCACTTAAGAAAATTTCAAAAATCTTAAAAATTAAAAAAAAATCTTAAAGAATCTTGGGGCATGGTGTATTTTGGAAGGCCATGGGGTAGAACCTCATGGGAGGTGTTAGGATAAAGGTTTGGTTGTGTTTTATTCATTCTCAAAAGCTTAGACTTTTGTAATTCATCATTTTCAATTTTCTTGCATACTACTGTTCATCAGCTTATTTTGTGCTTATTCCTGCTTTTTATAGCTTATTATGATTATTTAAGTTGATTTTTGCTTACTTGCCTTTGTTAGTTGCTTATTTGTCATCTGTTTAAGTCTTTCTCTTTAAACTACCTTTTATTGCCCTTCAACTGCTTATTACTTATTAGCTTATTTTAGTATCTATTTCTTTGTGCTTTTTTGCTTATTTATGCTTAACATTGCATGTTTAATATATGTTTTTACAAAACTTTGCTAAAATTTTTGATAAGCAGTTTAAAAATTGAACTTTCATACGTAAAGGGGTGTTTGGGTCAAGGGTGAAACTGGGTCAATTTTGGTTGAAAAAACCATTTGGGTCATTTGTTTGACTTTAACCACCATTTTTAAGTTGTTTTTTATTAGTGTTTCTTAGTTTTAAGTTTGTAAGGTTTGTTTTAAAGATTTTCTTAAGTGGTCTTCAAATCTGTGGTTCTAAACAGTTTCATAAGTCCTTATTAGATTAAGTCTTGCAAAACCTGTTTTAAGTCTTGTTTTTGTGTTCTTTTTAAGTGTCTAATGCAGTAGTCTAGTGTTCTTTAGTTTTGCTTTTGTTTCTATCAAAAACTGTCCAAAATTTGTCAAGTGTCTTTTGTTCAAAAACAGCCTTTTCTAATTTGATTTTCTAGCTTATTCTGATATTCAAACCCTCTTTTGATTGTTAATCTAAGGTCTTTGATGTTCAATCTAAGTCTGTTTTGAGTCCCCATCTTCATAAGGTTCTGTTTGCACCACTAATTTTAAAGCTCAAAAATAGCATTTTTCTCTTTTTAAACTTCAAAAAAAAAATCAGCATATGCTGATTGAGATCAGCTTTTCATTTCTCTTTTTCTTGGCTTATTTGTTGTTCAAACTTGGTTTTCTTTGCTGATTATTGTAGTCCTTAAGCCAATTTTTAAGCCCATATAGCTCATTAAGCCATATGATTTCATCTAGTGGCTTAAAAATAAGCCCAAAAGTCCCTCTTAGACTGTTTTTCATTTGCAGTTTTTACACATTTTGCTTATTGGCTCCTAAGTGCTTTTACGGTTGTTTTATTTGCTTATTTTTGGTAACATTTGCTCATTAGGTATGGATTAGTGTTAGTTTAAGCTTATCTTTGTTTTGCATTTGCTTATTGTCCAAAAAGAAATAAAAAAAAGTACCCCTTTTTATATAACTTAGCAAAAATAAATCCATAAGCTGTCACTCTTTGTTTACCTATTTCTGAACTTATTTTTGAGTTTTAAAAAGTTTGTTTTCATTAAAAGTGAGTTTTTACAGCTAATTTATAAGTTGTGTGAAAAAAGTTTTAAAAAAAGGCAAAAAGGGGAAGGTAGAAGTCCGAGGGAGCAAGGCTCGAACCCTGGACCTCACACCCTCAACCCTTTCAACAAACACACACTACCGCTGCGCCCTTGGGACTTTTTCATTATAAGTCCCAAGTGGTTAGTTATTTAAGGGCTTTTTGGCCCATTAGTCTTTTAAATAAGCCGTAGCTTATTTAAGGGCTTTTTGAGCTTATCTGTTAAGCTGGGTAGTCCATCTTATTTTTCCTAGGATTTTTACATTATTTATGACTTTCCAGTAATTTTTCATATTTTTCTAAGGTTATTTGTTTTTTTTAATCATTTTTCATAGTTTAAAAAATTAAAAAGTCATTTAAAAATAGAAAGTTTATTTTGAAAAATACAAAAAAATAGTTTTTAGTTTTAGAATAAATACTTTTAGTTTTACAAGCTTTAAAATCATTTTTATCACTTTTAGATTTTAATTTTCATTTTTAGCCTTTTAAATTAATTTTAGAAAATAGATTTTAATTATAAAAAGTAGTGAAAAATATTTTTCTTAGTTTTTATCATATTTTAGACTTTTCTAAAGTAGAAAATCATTTTTTAGAATTTTTAGGGATTAATTTGTCATTTTTTAGGATTTTAAATAGATTAAATTAGTTTTTAATTCATAGAAAATTATTAAAAAGTCAAAAAAATATAATTCTTTTTTAGAAAATTTTCTTTTGTCATTTTTTAGGTTTACATGCAAAAATTTCTTGTGTAGGGTTAAAATTTGACTTAGTTGATAAATTAGACGCGTTTTTAGGATTCCCGTTTTGCATTTTTAGTTTAAATTTGTGTTGCCTTAATTGTTTTTAGTGTAAATTGCATTAATTTTCTCGTAGATTTAGAAATCAAATCAAAATCTTTATCATTCAAACATCAAATATCAAACCGACTCTCGACTTTCCAATTCACTCCTCGTTGGGGATAACGACCCGGGAATATCATATACTACTTTCGGTTTCATTGATTTTCTTGATAATTATCCTTATTATATATTTATAAGTATTATATATTTATTTATATATTTTAAAGGGTTAGTCTTGAATCAATCACTATCCATCCGGGATCAGACAAGATGTATCAAGATTTGAAGCTGTTGTACTGGTGGCCGAATATGAAAGCTGATATTGTCATGTATGTTAGTAAGTGTTTGACTTGTGCGAAGGTTAAAGCTGAGCATTAGAAACCATCTGGGTTGCCACAACAACCTGAGATTCTAGTTTGGAAGTGGGAAATGATTACTATGGACTTTGTGAATGGAATGCCAAGTGGGTATGATACGATATGGGTTATTGTCGATCGACTGACCAAATCAGCTCATTTCCTACCAATGAAGAAAACATATGGCATGGAGAATCCCACGCAACTGTGTTTGAAGGAAGTTGCGTGTAGGCATGATGTTCTTGTTTCGATCATTTCGGATCGAGATAGCAATTTTACGTCGACATTCTGGAAATCGCTTCAGAAAGTGTTGGGGACAGATTTGGATATGAGTACCGCTTACCACCCTCAAGTGGATGGTCAAAGCAAAAGGACTATACAAACACTTAAAGATATGTTGCATGCCTGTGTGATCGACTTTGGAAGTAGTTGGGATCGCCATCTGCCATTGGTTGAGTTCTCATACAACAATAGTTATTACGCGAACATTAAGGCTGCACCATATGAGGCTTTATACAGATGAAAATGTAGATCACCTGGATGCCTGAGTGAGGTTGGAGATAGCCAACTCACCGGTCCAGAATTATTCCATGATAAGATTGAGAAGATCGTTCAGATTAAGAACCGTTTGTTAACCGCTAGTAGTCGCCAGAAAAGCTATGCCGATAGGAGAACTAAGCCGTTGGAATTTGAAGTCTGTGATATGGTATTGCTCAAGGTATCGCCATGGAAGGGCGCTGTGCATTTTGGAAAGCGCGAAAAGTTAAGTCCACGTTACATTATACGTTGGAGTTACTTGAAGAGTTGAAGGGGATTCATAGTACTTTTCATGTTTCAAATCTTTAGAAATGTTTAGCGGAAGGCGATATTGTTGTTCCGATAGATGAGATTCAACTTGATGATAAGTTGCATATGATTGAAGAGCCAGTGGAAGTTGTTGATAGAGAGGTCAAGCGACATAAGCAAAGTAGGATACCTATCGTTAAAGTTCGTTGGAATTCGCAAAGAGGTCTAGAATTTACTTGGGAGTGTGAGGATCAGATTAAGAAAAAGTACTCTCATCTCTTTACATGTAAGGACGAAGCGAGAAAAAGCGGATAAGTGGAGCTGAGCACCGAGACGGCGCTCCCTAAAGGAGGGGAGAATGTAACAACCCAAGTTTCAGGTCAACGTTTATCCCGAACTACGATAATTATTGTCGCTACGTAATTAGTTATAGTCGTTTATACTATATAAGGTTTGATAAGAATTTCTATTTATAGGGTAATTTCATGCCGTAATTGAGTTTCCATTTGTTTTTAGCGTCTAACAAAGTTAGAAAAATTTATATTGTTGCTCCGAGAGCGCGATTATGTTATTTTTGAATTTTACGACGTTTCCTTGAGTTTTTGTGAAAATTGTGTTTAAAAGTCGTGTTTTACGTGGTTTAACGTTTTAAAGTAAAATTAGTGGGACGGATTTAAAATATTTACTAACGTGGTGTGACCCAAGTTTTTAACCGATTTTATTAACAAAATAAATGCTTTGTACTAGTTTTAAAATAACTTAAGAATGGAGGGACCTAAATTGCTAAGATGTTAAAGTTTAATTTTATAAATAGGACCTCACACCTCACTTATAAAACTTTTACAAAAAAAAACTCACTCTCCTCCCTCTCTTGCTCTCTTCGAACCGGCCACCACCACAACACCACTTTTTCGGATTATTTTCTGACATGCATTAAGATTAAATTACATATTATTAATCCTTATTTCAAGAGCTACAAAACCCACTATTAAAATCTTACATGCACTAAGTTTTGAAGAAGTTAGATTTTTGGTGTGTTCTTAAGTATTTCGTGTATAAAGGGGTGTTTAGTATAGCTAGATTGTTGTTATTAGCAAGTTGGTTAATTGAAAAAGATTTGTTTGTTTAGGTTGAGGTTTCGTCCGATTTCAATAGGCAAGAGGAAGCCATAGTTTGATTTTCTTAAAAGCATTGTGAGCATCTATTTATGTTTTTGTATTGATTAAATTGTGTATAATGTGTGTTGTATGATTATAGCTATAAGATTCAAGTGTAGAAATTATTGAAAGCATATTTGGTTATTGACCAAAGTTTGATGGTTTTGATATGATTAAATAGGATAGCTAAGCATGTTTTGATAGTCGGATTATGTCAAAAATGTCGTTTTAATAGGTTTTGTGTTGACCAAGTTTGACCAGAAAGTTTGACTTACCCGTAGCGAGTCAAGATATTTTTGAAAGTATTTTTATCAAAGTTACAGTTTGAAAGGTTCATTAACTCTGACTTGTTTAAAGCCTCTCGATATTTATTTCAAGATCTTTTCATAGATCGAGAAGTAAGAGAAAGATATAGAGAGTACACTAAAATGCCAGCTCTCACAAAATTCACAGGAAACAATCATCCCAGAACATGATACTCCATTGTGAAATGTTATATAGAAAGAGTCATGTCATGAGCAAGTGCCTTAAGATGAAGTTGCTAAAAGATTGAGTGAAAGGACAGATGCAGATTAACAGCTGCCAAGTTAAGAGGTTCATCATCGGTTACAAGTTCAGGAGATGAAACACGCAGTGGGAATTGTATCAGTATGAAGAGATTGATAAGCCAGGAATTGGAAGCACATTACGGTTTCATGGCAAGATTCAGGAAGTCTTACTGCAGAATCATGGTTCTACTGATACGCCATCTGGAACGGTACAACAATAATGATGAAAAGAATGTGTTGGCCAATTAAAAGACAACATTCTGAGAAACAGTGCTCAGAAATGTGCTTTGATGAGATGCTGCGCTTGCTAATTTAATTGCAATTTAACTCTTTGATACTGAGGGAAAACTAAACGTTTTAAAGCCATATTAAGAAAGCAATCGCATCATGGCACTCAAGAAATAGAAAATGCAAAAATATACCTGGATGAAAAACAATAGTGCTTTGGGGGGCGAGGCTATTTAGTTGATCGGGTTTGTTTGTCTGATTGCACTTCAGAACAAACTAATGAGTTTGAGAAGTAGAAGCTTTTAATGATGGAGATTTGCATATATGAAATTCTTCAAAACAAAGTTAAATGAATTGACAACTCTTGAGACTATTAGCTCTAAAAGACAGATTGAAAATTAAAGAAGGTTTGAATACTAAACGCTATGAACATTTTAGTTCTCAATCTAAAAACACGGAAGAATTAGTCAAAAAAGGAGTCTATTTTATCAAGGTTCACAACTAGAAGGTTTATCCCCAAAGAGAAACCAAAGGTCATTTAACATCAATCAATTTAGAGAGAAAAGAAACTGTTGATCAAGCTTGGTTTTAATCATAATAGTGATTTTTGTCAGGGTGCCAATTGCTAACGATATGAAGTTTAGATAAAAAACTTATTAATGCTCTTTTCCTAAAAACTCAAATGATAGTTTTTGTTTTAAACATGAACTGATAAAACAGAAATGCATTGGAAGATTATGAGTACGTTAATTCCCTTTGAACAAGAGGTTGACGATACTTGAATCTGTAAGGCTAATTTTTTAAACAACTATATGATCTACTTCTCGAAAAGTGTTGTGTCTAAGGATGATACATGTTTTTATATTGCATTCTTCTGTCGAGTTATTATGCTTTATGCTGATTTACAAATGCATGTATCTTTATAATAGTCAAAGAATGTGAATGTTTGCACACAATGCTTTCGAAAGAAACTGAATATTATTAACAAAGTAGTTCATAATAATATTGTTAAAAAATTTTCTAAATCTTGAAAAAACACTCAATTTCTCTTGAAACTTGCTTTACAACATGGAAAGAAAACATGAAAAAACAACTCAGTTTGCTAACGAAAACGGATCACATGTATTTCGAAAAGAACTGTGAACATATAATTGAAATCAGGATTGAAACGCTCAAATGCAAGACAAGCACATAGACAATAAGTGAGTTGACGAAACGCTCGAAGTACTGCAAAGGGAAAGTCTGTGGAAACCTCAGTTTGATAAACCATTTTTTTCTTTGGTTGTTAGTCATACCAAATGCTCAACTGAAATTCCAAAACCAGCAGTTTTAGGAAAAACCAGACTCCTTTTCAAATTCTCCTGAAATGAGAAGTTTTTAAATGAAAATAGTCGGTTTATATAAACTATTGTGTCGGATGGTTTGGTTTAAACAAGTACTCAACAGAAATTTGCTTCAGATTAGAAGACAAGCAGTTCGATACCACCAATGTGATTGCACCTGGCACCTCTAGGAATAACCCAAAGCATGTGTCATTCAGTCACCTAACAAGAATTTGTAGGCTCAAATGACATGTTTTATTAACTTACTACTTAGAAGAACGCTAATGAAAAGTGCACAATCTTCAGAAAGACAAAGATGTGAATGGACTAACCTAGATGAATTGATCCTGTAGATTACCAACTACTGCTAATGGTTGCAAACAAAACCTAGGAATTGGCAAGCAATCAATGAGTAGTCGGGTTTCATAACTAATGATGTTCAATTAGCGAGACACTATAGGACAAACGTCCTTTATTGAAGTTCAATGACTATGCAAAGTCCTACATGCAAAAAAGTGCCTTTACAGCGCATAATCATGATGAATGAGTCTTTAGAATACCCTCTCAAGGTTACAAATCTCGTGCCTATGCACTGATTAAGGATGCAAAATCCCATAAGACAACCAAAGAGATTATATGCGTTAGAAAAGTCAAGGGCATTCTAAGAAACCAGACAGATAGACCTACAGGGACATAGGTTCTCTAACAAAAAGCTACACTGTCCCTGAGAAAAACAAATGATCATAGATCTTGTATTAGGTGGGAAAACAACGGAGTAGATCTTCTAGTAATGTTCGCATAGGTAGGATTCACCAAAGGAAAAGTTACTCAAATCTTGCACGTCGCAAGGTTAATAGTGAACCAAAAAACACTTGGTTCAAATGTAGATATGCCCTCCTCTATTCATGATGCAAACAAAACTCTGGGTTTAAGTGAGGTTATCATTCATGGTAAAAGCAAACAAAGAATTGACCTTATAATTGCAGTGACTCATACATGAAATGGCAGGAAGAAATCTAATAGTGTGGTTGCTGAAATTATGATATCTAAGAAACCCAGTGCTAGAATGGTTCTTTCACCAAACAGATGAAATCTTCAGATGACGTTTTGATCGCAGCAGATCAAGCCTCCAGGTCTTCATGATAATGACGTCTGTTCAATCAGTTCCGGCCTCATTCGTTCATTACAAAATGGTAGTCTGCTAAAAATAAACCTCTTCAGGCCCCCGTTCCTTAATGTTCACTATGACGTTTTGAACTAAGCAAGTCTCCAAGCCTAGTTCTTCATTCAAATTGATTTCTCTGATATCATAACTGTTTCAGAAAACTTGGAATAAAGTGTATATTCCGATTTCACTTCAGTTTCTTCGTTATTGGGAGTTAAAAGTCCCGTTTTATGTCTAAACGTTCATAAAAATATAATTCATTATATTTTGTAAACCAAAATCGATCTTTTCAAAATCTCGAATCCCGAATCCCATGTTTCGTTTTCTGCTCTTAATTTTTCGTTACAAAACGCGCCAAAGTCCGTTTTTAGTTCAAAACTCGTCTAAACTATATCTAGTATCGATTATACATTATTATCAATCCCGTTTTAATATTAATAACATATTATACTTAGACGTTGCAAGTTTCATTAGATTTTCATCACATATAACCAATTGATAATATAACGAAATAATCAAAATAATTATGGTGCAAAACAAAACGCACCCTTTTTGTGTTTGATTATCAAACAAAACGAACCCTTCGGGGCTGTTTTCGCAGCCAAACCCGACACACCCCGGCTGTCCCGCAGCTAAACTTGACACACCCTATACCTATGTCATTACAACCAAATAACCTGACATCCCTCGGCTGATATGACAGCCAACCCAACCACACCTTTTGTTGCAAACCAAACCCGACACTCCTTTTTGTTAACCCACAATCCCGACGCACCCCGTGTGGTGATAAACCACGAAACCAAACGTACCCCGGCTGTTTGACAACCAAACAAACAAACTCCCCCCGGCTGTCCCGACAGCCAAACCAAACCAACCCACTCCTTCCCCCCGGCTGTCTCGACAGCCATACGCACTCTAACGGCTATTATAAATAGCAAAACAAACATCCCCTGCTGCTAAACCCAAACCAAACGCACCCCTGGTGCGAAATATCAAACCAAAATGCACCCTCATGGTGCGATACTAAAACCAAGCCCAAACCACCACGAGCCGGCACCGCCATGGTGTGGCTGTGGCGGCGGCTGGTCTGACCGAACACCACCTTTTGGTGGTGGTCTCGGTGATAAACAACAACCAACGAACACCCCCTTTTTGTGCTAACCCAAAACCGGACGCACCATCTTCGGGTGGTGGCTGTCCCACAACAAACGCACCCTAAAGGTGTTAATAACCCGAAACAAACGCCTCCTTGTGGCTGTCATAAACCAAATAGCCCCCATTCGGCTGTTAAACCCACAACCAAACGTACCCTTATGCAAGCCAAACGCACCCTTTCGGGTTATAACACAACCCGAACGCACCCTACTTGTTGAAAACAACCCAAACGCACCCTTTTGTGCTTATGATAACCCAACCGCACCCTTTTGGGTGTTGATAACAATCAAACGCACCCTTGTCGATGGCTAATAAAACCACACGCACCCTTGGCGGTGTTGCTGTGGTGGTGGTGGTGTTGGTGGTATAATGATCATGGTGGTGGTATGACTGTCGTGGCGGCTAAAATGGTGGGGCGGCCATGGCGGCTGTGATGATGATGATGGTTGCGATGGAGTGGTGGCGTTATGATGATGATGGCAGCGGCGGTGTAGCAGCCGGAGGGGGGGAAGAAAAGCGCGTCGAAACGCGTGACACATGGGATTGGGTAGATCGGGCGACGAGGAAGCTTTTTGGATTCGGCCGGAAAAGTCCACCGGAAAAGTTTTCTGGCGGCGGCAGCATGGTGGCCGGCGGCGGCTGGTGGCTGCCGGAATTCATGAGGGAGGGAGAGACTAGTTATATGTGTGTGTATTATTAGAGGTGGAAATGAAATGTTATATAAAAATTTTATATATATAATAAAATTTACAATATGAAATGATAATATCCCATAGTATAGGGTCTATTTTGTAACTTTTTAATATAGTTTTGATAAAAAGTGGTTCGGGACTTGTTTGAGCCACTTAACGGATGATTCAAGTCGCTAAACTTGTGCCATTGTTTTCCAAATCATTTTTCCAATAAAAATGAGTATTCACTCGACTAATTTTTGTAAACGTTTTATAGAATTTATTTAAAACGTTTATTATTCATTTATATATTTTTCCGACAAACTTTATCCGAAAAATGAATTTTAACTTCAATAATTGCGTTTTTATCAAACGTTTTCGATTAACAAGATAATTAATTTATTAAATATTTTCATTTAATAAATTATGATGATTAAATACAAATTTAATTATTTTGGGTCGGTACGCGTTGTGTTTAAAACGAGGGCATTCATCACCTTCTGACTGTTTTCGAGTTTCGTTAGTCAAAACTCAAAGATTGTCAGGAATCGTTTTACATCAAATTGCATTAGAAGTCCGAAAAGAAAAACTGATTTAGCTGCACCGTATTTTGAAAATCACCTAGGGGATAGCATATATCTCTTTTAAATATGTTCCGAAAAATTACCGGTTACGCGATAATCGCTTTTATGTGACAATAAAAGACCAAAAGTCAAAAAGTCAAGTCAGACTCTAAAAGTCAAAGGGTAAAATCGTCATTCAAAATTTCGAAAATTCTCGGATGTTACATCCTTCCTTGTGAAGTTATTTTTGTTATTAAAAATATTAAAATACAAAAATATTTTTCATTTTCTTTTTTGTATATATATAAAAAACAAGAAAAACCAAAAACATAAAAACATTGTCCATAATTATCAATAAAAATCACCATCAATATAATACTTTCAACTGAAGTATTATCATTAATAAGTTCCCGAACCAAAGATTAAAAAACTTACCTTTTGTGTCACTTGCGAGGTACGGTTCACCTTTAAAAGATAAACAAACTCAAAGAGGGGTATAAGGAGGGTTGTTCCGAGGAACTACGACCCTAAAAGAGAAAGGTTTTTAATAGCTTCGCGCTTTCCTACTCCTCCGCTCCTTTGTGTGTTTTTCTTTTAGAGAGTTACCGAGAAGCTTGTTGATTATTAGGTTTAAGCGTCTTATCTCATTGTCCGTTATTAAAATAAATTGTTGAAAAAACCAAAAAAACCACAAAAAATTTTTTTAGTATAAATTTTCTTTTTATATTTTAGTGCATGCGCACTCGTTCTCAATCCCGTAATCTTAACCGTCCTCAACAACAAGTCCCACCGGCTTTTGTTGAAACATTTAATCTTGAAGAACCTATTGAAAATCCCGATCCTCCCGTAGTTACGATGGACGATAATCGTACTATGGCGCAATTGCTCGAAGCACCCACCGAGGGTTACGAGGATGCCATCGTTGTTCCCGAGATCACCGCGGACAACTTTGAGCTTAAGCATGGTTTGCTTACTCTTGTTCAAAATAAACAATTTTTTGGACATGACAAAGAAGACCCACCATGCTCACATCGTTTTTCAACAAGATCACTTCCACGATAAAGTTCCCAAACGTCCCGAGTACATCGGTTAACTATCTTTTACCTCATTTTCCCTCGAGGGTGCCGCCCGGATTTGGCTCGAAAAAGAACCCCCTCGATCGATTCTTACATGGGATGATCTTGTTTTAAAATTCATAAACAAATTCTTCCCTCCTTCTAAAACAACAAATCTTCGAAATGAAATCACGAGATTTCAACAACGATTTGATGAAACTTTTTATGAGGCATGGGACCGATTCAACGATCTTCTTCGGGCATGCCCACATCATGGATTTTCGGAATTACATCAACTCGATACATTCTATAATGCCTTGAACTCTAATGATCAAGATTCGTTGAATTCCGCCGCGGGTGGTAATTTTTTGGATAAGATGCCTCGAGATTGCCTAAGAATCATCGAGAGCAAATCCAAAGTTCGTAATTCACGTAACAAACCGGTTGTTGCCAAAGTGGGTACGAGCACTTCCACCCCCGGTATCTCACCCGATGTAGCCGCTCTTACCACCGATGTTGCCGAACTCAAAGATATGATGAAAACTTTGATTCTCGATAAACAAAAATCCCAAGCTCCCGCTACCGTAAAGGCGGTCGAGGAAAAATGTGTAACTTGCGGTGGTGCTCATTCTTATCGTAATTGTCCCGCCACCGATGGCAACGTTTATCGTGACAATATTCAAGAATACGTCTCTCAAGCCGCCGCGGCTAATTTCAATCAAGGAAATACCGGTTACCGAGCCCCGATTGCTAATCAAATTCGACCTCCCGGTTTTCCTCCCGTACAACAAAACCAAGGAAATAATCAAAACCGTTACAACCAAAACCGGGGGAATAATTACAACCAAGGACCAATCCACCAACCCCCGGTTAATCAAGGACAAATTTATCGACCCCAGGTTAATCAACCTCCAGCTTACCAAGCCCCGGCTTACCAAGCTCCGGCTCCTCAAACACAAGGTGTGTCAAAAACTGATTTTGAGAGCTACGTCAAAGCTAATGATGCGGTTATGCAAAACATGCAAAGCCAAATGTCCAATATAACGGACTTGCTCACCAAAATCGCAAATTCTAATGCCGCTTCTACTTCGGGCTCGGGTTCTCTTCCAAGCAACACCGTTGCTAACCCGAAAGGTGAATTGAAAGCAATCACCACCCGAAGTGGTGCCTCTTATGATGGACCTCAAGTTCCACCACCGACTTCTTCTCTTCCTAAGGTGGTGGAAAACGAACCCAAGGTGACAAAGGACACGGTGCCTCCTACTAATAACGGAAGTACCAAAGACGTCCAACCTCCGGTTGTCCATGTTGAAACTCAAAATTTTGAGCCCGTTGTTGCTCCCGTTAGTGCTCCGATGCCTAACCCGAAACCGTCGATTCCGTATCCTTCGAGACGTAATGATGAAAGGCGCCGTGAAAAAGCTAACGACCAAATTGAGAAATTCTACGAAATCTTTAAAGATTTGAGTTTCGAAATTAGCTTAACGGATGCTTTGATTCTTATGCCAAAATTTGCCTCGACTCTTAAAGCTTTAATTGGAAACAAAGAAAAATTAAGTGAAATGGCTAGAACGCCTTTGAATGAGCATTGTTCGGCGGTCATCCTCAACAAGTTACCCGAAAAACTTGGAGACCCCGGCAAGTTTCTCATTCCGTGTGAATTTCCCGGAATGGATGAGTGCTTAGCCTTGGCCGATCTTGGCGCGAGCATAAATCTCATGCCATATTCCTTTTGGAAGAAGCTTTCCCTTCCGGAACTTACTCCGACTTGCATGACTCTCGAACTTATGGACTGCTCGATCTCTCGACCGATCGGTATCGCCGAAGATGTCCTCGTAAAAGTTGGTGTGTTCCATTTCCCGGCTGACTTTGTAGTCGTTGAATTTGATGCTGATCCCCGAGTTCCACTAATTCTTGGGAGATCCTTCTTAAAGACCGGACGTGCTTTGATTGATGTTTACGAAGGAGAATTAACTCTTCGTGTTGGAAAAGAAGCCATAACATTCAATCTTGATCAAACTTCGAGATACTCCTCTAATTACAATGATATGACGGCGAACCGAATTGACGTCATTGAAATGGATTGTGAGGAGTATTCTCAGGAAGTTCTCGGTTTCTCCGATGTGATCGCGAGTGGCAATCCTACTCCTTATTATGACCCGATCGTTTCTACCTCTTCTCCGACCCTCACTCCCTTCGGGGATAGTGATTTTCTTCTCGAGGAAGTCGACGCTTTCCTCGCTCTTGAAGATGATCCAACTTCACCGGAAGTTGATCACTCTTATTATGACCCGGAGGGGGACATTCTTCTTCTTGAAGCGTTTCTTAATGATGATCCATCATTACCCCCTCCCACTCAAGAAATGTATTTGCCTAAAATTTGAAAAGAACTCAAAGTTTGTGAAGCTAAAAATGATAAATCTTTAATTGATAAACCTCCCGAGCTCGAACTCAAGGACTTACCTCCTCATCTCGAATACGCATTTTTAGAAGGTGACGACAAGTTGCCCATCATAATTGCTAAAGACTTGAGTGTCGAGGAAAAAGCCGCTCTCATAAAGGTTTTGAAGTCACACAAGCAAGCCATCGCTTGGAAACTCTCCGACATTAAGGGTATTAACTCAGAATTTTGTACTCACATGATTCTTATGGAAGAGGACTACAAACCGGCGGTTCAACACCAAAGACGGGTGAATCCGAAAATTTACGATGTCATCAAAAAGGAGGTTGAAAAACTTCTTGACGCCGAATTAATTTACCCGATCTCGGATAGTCCTTGGGTAAGCCCCGTGCATTACGTACCGAAAAAGGGTGGCTTTACCGTTGTTGAAAATGATGAAAATGAGTTGATCCTAACTCGATTGGTTACGAGGTGGCGTGTATGCATTGACTACCGTAAGTTAAATGAAGCCACCCATAAAGACCATTTTCCACTTCCCTTTATGGACCAAATGCTCGAGAGATTGGCGGGAAACGAATACTATTGTTTTCTCGATGGTTTCTTGGGTTACTTTCAAATTCCCATTGATCCTAAAGATCAAGAAAAAACCACATTCACGTGTCCTTATGGAACGTTCGCCTATCGTCGCATGCCTTTTGGGTTATGTAATGCACCGGGAACGTTCTAAAGGTGTATGATGGCTATCTTTCACGATATGATCAAAAAAACGATGGAAGTATTTATGGACGACTTTTTGGTCTTTGGGAATTCATTCGGAACTTGTCTCTCCCATTTGGACAAGATGCTTAAAAGGTGTGAATAGGAGAAAAGTCAATTTATGGTTAAAGAAGGAATTGTCCTTGGCCACAAGATTTCAAAGAACGGGATTGAGGTTGATAAAGCCAAAGTCGATGTGATTGCTAAGTTACCTCATCCCACCACCGTCAAGGGTGTTCAAAGTTTTCTCGGTCATGCCGGTTTCTACCGACGGTTCATTAAGGATTTATCCAAAATTTCCCGACCGATGACTCATCTTCTTGAGAAAAATACTCCATTCATCTTCTCTAATGAGTGTATTAAAGCCTTTCAAACACTTAAGAAAAAATTAACCGAAGCTCCAATCTTGATTGCCCCCGACTGGGACTTACCCTTTAAGCTTATGTGCGATGCAAGAGACTTTGCCATAGGTGTGGTCTTGGGGCAACGTCGTGAAAACACTTTAGGCCTATACACTATGCTAGTAAAACAATGAACGAGGCGGAATCACATTACACCATGACGGAGAAAGAAATGTTATCCGTGGTGTATGCCTTTGAAAAATTCTGGTCTTACCTCATCTTGAACAAAAGAATTGTGTATACGGATAACTCCGCCCTTAAATATCTCTTTGCAAAAAAGGATTCCAAGGCGAGATTGCTCCGGTAGGTTCTCCTCCTTCAAGAGTTCAAATTCAAAGTAATTGACACAAAAGGAGCCGAGAATCTCGCGGCCGATCATCTTTCCCGATTAGAAAATCCTTATGAAAATGTGCTTGACCCAAAGGAGATAAATGACACGTTTCCTCTCGAGACACTTAATATGGTGACTTTTCGTGGTGACTCAAGTACCCCGTGGTTTGTAGATTTTGCAAATTACCATGCGGGGAATTTCATTGTTAAAGGGATGTTGTCCCAGCAAAAGAACAAGTTTTTCAAGGATGTTAAACACTACTTTTGGGACGAACCCTATTTGTTCAAAATATGCGCGGATCAAGTGACCCGGCGGTGTGTTTCGGGCCAAGAAGCTATTGATATCCTCATAGCTTGCTACAATGGACCCACCAGGGGACATTATGGTGCCAACTACACCGCCAAAAAGGTTTTTGACTCTGGTTTTTATTGGCCCACAATCTACCGAGATGCCCATGACTTGGTCACCCGATGTGACACTTGTCAGCGTCAAGGAAAAATTTTGCAACGTGATGAAATGCCTCAAAATTCCACCCAAGTTTGCGAAATCTTTGACGTGTGGGGCATTAATTTCATGGGGCCGTTCCCGTCTTCACGAGGGAAAAAATATATACTCGTGGCCGTCGACTACTTGTCAAAATGGGTCGAAGCGAAAGCGCTCCCCACCAACGATGCCTGAGTTGTTTGCAAATTTCTTAAATCTCTCTTCGCCCGATTCGGTACCCCTCATGCTATCATAAGTGATCGCGGAACCCATTTTTGCAATGACCAGTTTGCAAAGGTCATGCTTAAATACGGAGTTACTCACCGTCTCTCCACCGCGTATCACCCACAAACAAGTGGGCAAGTTGAGGTATCCAATCGTGGCTTGAAACGAATTCTTGAAAGGACCATAGGCGAGAACCGTGCCTCTTGGTCGGATAAATTAGATGACGCACTTTGGGCCTTCCGTACCGCTTACAAAACACCCATCGGGTGTACTCCATACAAGCTCGTGTACGGAAAGGCATGTCATCTACCGATCGAGCTCGAGCACAAAGCCTACTGGGCCTTGAAGCATGCAAACTTTGACCTTGAGACCGCGGGTGATCACCGTAAAGTTCAACTCAATGAATTAAATGAACTTCGTGATCATGCCTATGAAAACTCTTTGATCTATAAAGAGAAAATAAAGAGGATCCATGACTCAAAGATAAAAAATCGCGTTTTCAATGTCGATGATCAAGTCCTCCTCTTTAACTCTAGATTGAAGATTTTATCGGGAAAGTTAAAATCGCGTTGGTCCGGACCGTTCACCATTGCCCATGTGTACCCTTATTGCACCGTCGAGTTATCCCAAAACTCCGGGCCAAACTCCAAGGTGAATAGTCATCGAATTAAGCACTACTTTGGAGGGGACGTACCACAAATGGTTGTCCCGGATCTCCAAACCTTCCTCAAGGACAAATGAATTCGGGGATTGGGTCAAGCTTAGTGACCCTAAACAAGCGCTTCGTGGGAGGCACCCCATGCTTATCCATTTTTCTTCTTACTTATTTCTATTGTGATGTGAGGAGGCTTGTACTCTTCCGATTCTTGTTTTTTGTACTTGTGATTGTTTTGTAGGATTGACCCAAAATTTTCTGAAGACTCTCGTGTTGGGTGTTTTATCCCGGTCCACTCGAGCTTCCTAGCCTTTGCTTGCCATTAGTTTGGGGAAATCCGATATCCTAGATTATTATCGACTAACATTTATCTTTTAGCATACTTGATAAACGGCTTGAGATTTTTGTGATACTTTCTCCACGCTTGGATTATGCATTCGACCTTTTGAGTTCTAGTATGAGGTTTTTAAGTCTTAGCCTAGGAAAAATTGAGGACAATGTTTAATTTTAGTATGGGGTAGTATATCTTCGATATGATCTTACCTACCCTTGCCCGTTGTTCTCACGTACCCCGTTTTCCCGCAAAAATTTTAAATTTTTAAGTCTTAATATCTAGTTTATTGTTCACATCTGCTGGTAAGAATAAGAATAAATTTTGACGGCCGATCGATCGTGTTAAGCTCAAGCCATGTTCCTAACGTTTTAGGGCTAACGTAGTCGCGAAATTTTACGAAGAACGAAAAATGACATGTTTAAATAATGAGTTGGATGCTACACAGGATTAGTTTGGAAATCTTAAGAGGCTCATGGTAAAGGGGGCCCAATAAGCCCACCTGGTAAAACCCCACAGCTTATTTATAAGCTCAACGAGCTTATTGAGAATCCCTATAAACTTATTTCAACCAATGTAGACCCTTTATACCTTTTTAAAACCAAACGAATCCTTATTGGGACTTCACGGCCTATTTTTGTGAACTTACAAGGTCCATAAGCTCCAATAAAGCTTGGACGGCTTACATATGAGCTTAGATAGCTTATAGGTTTTATAATAAGCCTAGACAAGCTAATGGACCTTAATGAACTAAGCCCAAACCTTTAAAACTCTTGTTGGGCTCATAACGAGTCCAATAAGCCCAATAACGAGCTTAATGGCTTAGTTTGAATAAGCCTAAATAGAAAAAAAAAACCAAATGTGCTTAACAAGTCTAAGAAAAGAGAAGATGAAAAAACTTAATAGAACCTTTTACAACTAAACGGGTTAAGGCTATTGGGCTAACAAGCCCAATAAACTCAAATAAACTCAAATAAGCTCACCCAAGCTTATTTTTTAGCCAAACAGATTTAGTGAGCTTAAATGGACTTAAAAAGGGCTTTTATGCTTTTGAAAACCCAATTGGACCTTTGGATTTCTTATTGGACCTTAACGAGTCCAATAAGGCCCAACAAGCCAAAATAAGCTCATACGCGAGCTTATTTATAAGCTGACCCAGCTTATATGGCTTATTAGAGTCCATTAAAACCAAATGCCACTTTTTAGAACTCAATCAGACTTAAAATGCATTTTTAGTAGTGTGAGGGTCAGAACGTAGTAATTTTGAACTTGAGGGTTAGGAAACTGGGGGTGGGGGGGGGAGGGGGGGGCGAGCGAGCAAATATTATATATTTCATAAACATAGGGACTGATTTGGTAATTATAGAAAACCTAAGAGTATTTTATAAATGAAAGTGATTTTGTTAAACACTTAACGGATCGGACGAATTATAATATTATCGGACATTATTACGAGTTAAACCACGAATTAATAACTATGAGTATTTATTAATAACGTTATACAGTGTAAACGTATACCTTCCAAAGAGCCATCAAGTGAATACAAATACAATAAACATGCGCACCACCACACAAGTGATAACAGTATATATAAACTAGTAAATTTATTAAAAAAAGTTATACATTGATTCTTTAGCCTCAACGTTATAGACTAAAAACTTAAAACTAACTGCCATATTTACTTAGTAATTGACGGTGTGATTCATTTGTAGATGCTTGGATATAAATTATCATTTCCAGAAACTCTTTACTAATAGTGAGTTCATAGCCACCATAGTTTACCAAAATAGTTTAAATGATTACCACCTTTGGGTAGAAAATGCTTTGTTTTACAAATTAGACGCAAGTGTACATTTTGTACTATAATTACGTGTTTGCCTAAGTAGCGATAACCCACTGAGTCCTTTATCATGAACTGTCAATCACTAGGTTGTGAACGCGAGTGTTATAAATAGATCCTATTGGGAATTACATCCGCCTATTGGGAAGTAGCGCGCGACTGAGCCGGGTTGCCGAGCAACAAACGTATACGCATGTCGATATTGGGATGTTGCGGGATAGAAACATCATTCACGGGCATTTATTGGCAATTTTTATTTGCATACATTCAAGCTTCATATGTCAGAGCTAGGAAAACATAGTTACTTTCAAGAGTTTGCATTTGTTGCTTATCATACATTTGAAAGATCGTGCGGTCCTACTATTAATTTACATAAACCATGAATTATACTAACATTATGTTGACGTTTAAGCATGTTTATTCTCATTCAATAAGGCCGAGGTGCAGTGAACCATTGGAAGTCAATAATGAAGAATCATAGCAAAGATTTTGGGGTCTTATTACATTTTGGAGATAATTTTATACTACCAAAATCTTTATTTAATATTGTAGAACAAATTGAAGCCATGATCTTATGTAACAGACAGTATTTTGTTGTAATCCATGTAACTTTTCAAAACGACGCATTTTAGAGGTCATTCTCATATCTTGTGCTATTGATCTATGAAGTAACGCCTCAGATATTCAAGACACTTCCGTTGCGTCCCATATTTGGCGGTGTTATTAATGGGTATCAAGCCAAAGTAGAGAACCAGGTCAAAAGTTTGTTTGTCTGAAACTATAACCATTTTCAAATTACTATTTTCACAAATGGATATGCACGGATATACATACAGTTTACTGTGTTGCACCTATGATATATGCGTTCATGATATACAACTGTTTTAGGCATTAGTAAATACTAATTCTTACATGATTATGGACATACGTAATAAACAATACTTACGTACATACAATAAGAAGCTATAGATATAACATAGAGAACCACGTCTTATAATTAGAACTTATAGTCTAGATCATACCGCAAAAAAATCTCCTCGATATAAGTAAGACTTATATAGCAATTTTTTGGCTTTTTTATGCAGTAGTCATATCCTCTCTCATCTAGGTTACGCTCACTTCCATATACACAGACTCTGAGCCCGGCAGAGCCCTTCTGGGGGAGCCGATAATGAGAGGTAAATGAGGGAGGCAATTCCATGGTTCCTCATATTGGAATACGTATGGACTCCCCTATACAGCTAGGTAGCCACATAAAGTACCGTCACCTGCTACAAGACCAAGGCCCAGAGGAATCCACAAACACCGCAGTGTCCTGGCTCTGGGCACGTGAACCTGAATAACGTGCCAGAGCCTATATACCATGAAATATACCTTTAGAGGATGATCATACGTTCCAGTAGGAGCAGTCCCATTGCCTCCTATTGATTCATCTACTGACCTAGTCACTCTAGATTTTTAACATTACTGATTTGGATCCAGAAAAATCTAGGTTGTTATATATATATACAAAAGGATCATAGAGTAGGAGGATATGGTGACTCAAAGGATGGTCCGATTGACTATCCTATGGATGGGGAGATGATGGAGATGATGAAAACAGTGATTTATCTAGGGATGACGCCAATGATGAGGATGAGGATGAGGATGAGGAGGAGCACTTAGCTCCTGCCGACTCTGCTGTTGTTGTACCTACTGATGAGCCTATTTCTCTACCTGAGGGAACAAAGCTTGTTATACCACCACCCTCCACTGACATTACTATTGGGGCTATGAAGATCGTCAGTGGTCCTTAACTTACCATATCTCTTCCACTAAGACAGAGGTCGAGAGACTTCTGGCTATGACTACTCCATCACCAACACCGCCTATCTCATTATCACCACCTTTTGTAGGAGAATGCCTTGCTAGGTGCATGGCCGTACCTGCACATTCATCACCACCACCTGTGCCATCACCATTACTACCACTATCTGGGTGTCCAACCCAAATCCAGACACTCAGGATAACATCCACTCAGGCCCTTATTGATGCAGTTACTGTCGTATTACCATCACCTCCACTACCACCACTACCACCATCTCTATACATACCACCACCTGTTGATCGTAGGGATGATAGTCCTGAGTCCGAGCAGCCACCTCGTAAGAGGTTGTGTTTGTCTACTCTAGGCTCTAGATATGAGACCGGGGAGAGTTCTACTGTTAGACCTAGCATAGGTCGAGGGATAGATTATGGGTTTGTTAGCATAGTAGATGCTAAAGAGAGGTAACATGGGATTAGAGATGTTGGGTACGGCATTAGGGATACTTGGGTAGAATCCGACAGAGGCAGTTCCTGAGATAGCACTCGATGGAGACCGTGGAAGAGGTCAATACTAGGGTCACAGAGCTTGCTGAGCTCCATAAGCAATGATAAAGACACAGACTTTCAGCCTCACTAGAGGATAGCTCGAGGATAGTAGGTCATTCGTATATCACAATACGGCGATATGGACCGGCAGCGGGTCGACTTACTAAGGGGATATGAATGACTCTCTAAGAGAATAGATTATAGATGATTAAGAGGAGGCCCTATGCATTCCTGAGAGGCATAGGCTCACCGATAGTGTCCGCGGAGGGGGGCGTGAGGGCGGAGGGGTGGTAGACCCGCAGGAGCTTCAGACCCAGCCGTGATTATGTATATGATAATACGAGACCCATCTCCAGGCACATCAGACATAGCTACAACTGCAGGGTACTCTCATTCAGACACAGCATCACATCAGGTACATGAGACTCGCTTTCAGATGCAGCAGGCAAGATAGCAGCGCTTTGAGAGACTGACCATGAGGCTCAAGCACATATGGTGTAGAGACTCTCAATGTGTGATGAGAACATAGCGAGAGATGGCGACATGCAGACCGAGTTGCTAGAACTAGCAGGACAGCGATAGAGCTATGACGAAGGCCACACCAGATCTAGAGTCTGGATCACCAAGATGCTTTAGGGATGCGAACATCCTCGTCTAGTGATTTGTTATCGTACTTGCTAGGGTCATTTGCCAGGCATGGCTTCAGTAAATAGGGTTTTTTTCCCCTACTAGCATAGCCTAGATCTTTTGGTATTGTATTTTGTGTAATCAACAAGCTATTATTCATGTAAAATTTCAAAGTTAAGAATGAAATAGGATGTGTTATGTTGTACTAATCCCTCTCTTGTTTGTATCTCAACAATACAGTATATATTTTGTCATAATTATGACCTCACGTTTTGTAACTTGTGTTGTAGACGAATCATGGCACCTACAACAAGACAAGGACCGAATACTACTCCTAACAACACAACCCACACAACAGAGAACTCGAATATCCATCCAAGCTATACTTATATCAAGCCCTACTGGGAAAACATCCCACTAATAGAGATGGGAAGTCACATTTCACACGGGAAAACCGACAGGAATTGTCAAAATGGCGCGCCTTGTTTTTTCGACCGACCTTCATGAAGTTTCACGCCTTTAAACTCAAGGGGACTGAGGGACTGAAGGCGTGGTCGGTTTGACTTGGTAGATTGAGAAGATGGAGTCAGTTTTCAATATCAGTGGTTGTGCTATTAAGAATCAAGTAAAGTTTGCCACCTGCACTCTGTTAGGTGCTGCTTTGACTTGGTGGAATGGTCAGATAAGAACCTTAGGTCCTGAGGCATATGTAATGACTTGGGAAGTACTCAAGAAAAAGATGACGGACAAGTATTGTCCGCATGGTGAAATCAAGAAATTAGAAATTGAGTTGTGGAACCTAAAGGTCAAGGGGAACGATGTTTCAGCATACACTGAACGTTTCCAAGAACTAACCCTGATATGTACCAAGTTTGTTGCCAACAAAACCGAGAAGGTTGACAAGTACATCAGTGGACTTCCTAACAACATTTATGGGAATGTCAAGTCTGCCAGACCCAAGACATTGGATGAGACTATTGAGTTGGCCAATGACTTGATGGATCAGAAACTTCGCACCTACGCAGAAAGGCAGTCTGACAATAAAAGGAAGGCTGATGATTCATCCAAAAACAACCATGGCCACCAGCAACAACCCTTCAAGAGCAGAATTTTGCCAAGGTCTACAATATAGGGACAGGAGAAAGGAAGCCTTATGTGGGATCTTTGCCCAAGTGCACCAAGTGCCATCTTTACCACAATGGCCCGTGCACCCAGAAATGCCACAAGTGCAACAAAGTAGGGCACTTTGCACATGATTGCAAGAGTACTGGTAATACAAATGTTGCTAATACTCAGAAGGGCAATGGGGCAGCTCCCAAGGGAAATGGTTGTTTTGAGTGTGGAGCACCAGGGCATTTCAAGAGAGATTGTCCTAAGTTGAAGAGTAAGGATGGAGGAAATAGGAATGCATAAGGCTGGGTTTATGCAGTTGGGAATGCAAAAAAGAGAGGAAATGCAGCGGGAAACCCTGATGCCAATGTTGTCACGGGTACGTTCCTCTTAAATAACCACTATGCATCTATCTTATTCGACACTGGTGCCGATAGAAGCTTTATATCCACTACATTTAGTTCCTTGATTAACATCGCCCCAACTCCATTAGAAAATTGTTATGATGTCGAATTAGCTGATGGGAAATTAGTCAGGATAGACACCATTATACGAGGTTGCACTTTAAATTTCTTAGACCATCCGTTCAACATAGATCTAATGCCCGTAGAACTGGGTAGTTTCGATGTCATTATCTCGATGTCATTATCGGAAAGGTGGACCTGTTTAAAGATGGTCACGCCCGTGATCGTGTGCGATGAGAAACTTGTTCAAGTCCCCTATGGGAATGAAACTTTGACTTTTTGTGGCAACAAAAGTAGCAACGGGAGAGAATCTCGGTTGACAGTTATCTCGTGCTCAAAAGCTCAAGAGTACATGGCAAAAGGATGCCAGGTCTTTTTGGCACAGATATCCGCCAAGAAAAAGGAGGACAAGTCGGAAGGAAAACAAATAAAGGACGTACCAATCGTCCGAGATTTTCCTGAAGTATTTCCCGAGAACTAAGCCTTTGAAAAGATCAACATGGTGCATGTAGCTTCCACTAAAGGGTTTCGTCTTTTGACAACGCCATTCTGTTGTGGAGTGCGAGCCATGGTTGTTTGATGTGAGATTCCGACTTCTTCATAGTAATCTTTGAGTGTTTGATTGACAAATTCAATGCCATTATCAGTCCTGATGTTACGAATAGTTGCATTCAGACGAATTTGGATCATCTTGAGAAATTTAATCACGAACTCTAGAACTTCATCCTTTGATCGTAGAAATTTAACCCATGTAAACCGAGAATAATCATCAACGATAACCAGTATGTATTTCCTCCCGTTGATACTTTGAATCATCATTGGCCCATAAAGATCCATATGCAGCAAATAGAAGTATTGTTCACATGGCATTGGAGTCTTCCCAGCATAGTAGGTTGATTGTAGGGGGGAATGTTGATCTTTCTTAAGTACGGCAAGGATCGATCGATAGAACGATGGCTGCACGGAATAGCGGAGCCTCTATCTGATAATGGAGTAAGTTAGGTTGGTAGTTAGTCAGATGCGGCGCATCGTGGTAGGGGCGGCGGGTAAACCTTTTGTTTTTGTGATCTAAGGAGAAGTAGTGGACGGGGTATAGCGTATGACGGGAAGAGAGTATTGACGATTGAGAAGGATCTTAGTGATTCGGGCGCGGACAACCAGCGAAGGAGGGACGGGCTTGGGGGGTGGTCCCGGGTTGGGGGCGGGTGAATAGGGAAGAAAGGGGTGGGGGAGTGGCGCGTTATGGGCACGAAGTGATGACGATACGTATGAGATGTGGGAGCTCGATCAGTGAATGGGCTCATGATATGGCACGCGAAGAGCGTGTCTGCACTATAAAAGATGAACAGATAGCAGAAGTATATAAATTTTGAACACCTCACTGACAGTAGCTGGGTCACGTGTCACCCTAGTCAGAGAAGCATAGCATACAACGTGCTATTCATCTTCGTGACTTACAGACGGTCTATTGACAAGCACACAAACACAGACAGATATCTACAATAAAAACATAAACACACTATCACCACTGATAACGAGCAGGGCGACGATTCTATACAAAATTGTACTTCCAGAGAATATCTATAATAGTCTGTCTAACTACATAGAGTCCCGATTTCCGACATACGTCTATGAATCCCTTCGCTATGACTCCCATAAAGTGGCGCTGACTCTTGAGCTCACATCTATCTAAGACCAAGGCTTACAGTATGCTCTTTAGCCGTCATTCAAACATTTATCAGCAATCGATGCGCAGCTGAGCTCATAGTACTCACTGCACAATCTGAACCTGTACCCATAAAACAAGTAGTCTCAGAACGTCTGGCCAAAATGAGGGTCGTTCACTCGTAATGACGAAGGCGAATTTAGCTCAAGGTCATATGTCTGATGGATCGATCATAGGCGCAGACTGAGCTTACAGATGTCTAATACGAGAGAACGAGCGGGGTGTTATGGAGACTAATGCAATCGTTAAGAGAAGAAGATGGAACATCAGAAACATTGGATCCCCAAGATTGTTTGGGTTCCTTGGAGTTAGAAGTTTTAGATTCTACAATCTTAACTTTGCTACTGGAACCTACAGATCTTGTTGCTTTTGGTCTCATACTGTAGACTAAGATACCTTGAGTTGGTGTAGCTACTGATTTGGTAGAGGTTTCCTTAGTAGGCACTACTTTAGTGGAGGTAATCCTAGTTAAAGGGCACCTATTTCCAACTATAGTGAAGGTCCTACCTGTAGGTTTCCAACTATATCCAATTTCATTAAACACCTTGCCCGTAGGTTTCCATACTTTTCTCATTTTATTTCGTTTAGATTTAGATTTAGCACGCACATTCACATAATCCATAACACACATATCATGATTGGCATCAAAAAAAATTTGTTACAGATAGCACAAATAGATTCAAACTTTACATTTCTCACAAAATGCTTAACATGTGCATTATTGACAGGTTCAGAAATAGAATTCATCTTATTCAAACTAGATTTAACTTTCCTAGAGTGGTCTTCTAGTTTATTCTTCTAACTGCTACTTGGTGGCCGCGTGATCCTATTGTTTTTTGTATTGCCTGAAGGCTTTGATCCGCTAGCACTAGTAGTAGATTTTACTCATATAGAAGTCAACAAAGGCTTGTTAGAATCTTTGGTTTTAAGAGAATTAGTCTGTTTGGGGATATTGCTTGAAGATGTGACAGGTTTAGCAAATCTAACTCTTTTGTCCTTGTTCATCGGTGTGACAACAACTAACTTCTCACTAGGTTTTGGTGAATTAGGGCATGTCTGAGAGACATAGACTAACAATTCCTAAACGTGTTTTGTAAACATGCAAGCAAATTCTAATAGAGGTTCACTAGGATTTTATGTTCTAGCGCGTTTTACAAATCCATGAAGAGTGTTAGTATTTTATATACTCTGCTCAATATAAACCTCATGGGCATCCCTATTGTTCTTAAGTCTATTAGAAATAGGTTTTATGTCTAACTTGAACATTCCTGAAGCAATGGTGACACTAGGTTTTGAGACAACAATATCGATAACAATTTCCCTTTAAGTTTCCTTAATTCATTTTTCAATGCTGCAATAGCAAAAACCTTTTCTTGAAGTTGAGCACTTAAGAATCTGAATTTTCAACAAACTTTGCATTGATTTGAGCAATTAGAGAGTCACAATGTTCTTTTGATTGAACACGTGTCTTTTTAATTGAGTCAAATTGGTCTTTGTAAATTGATTTCAAATGCTCTCGTTCTTTTCTTAAATTTTCATTTTCAGAAAGTAATTTTGCCACACTATGCTCCAACTCAATGTTTATCGTTTCAAGCTCATCAATGTCTTTCTTTAGATTTTCCACGCTATCTTTTCCACTTAAAGATTTAATCATATCCTTCAACTTTCTGATGACTATGTCCTTTTCTTGTGACTGAGCTTTCATTTCGTTTAATTCAAATAATTGATTAAATGTAGGAGCATTTTGGTTTTCACAAAAATTGTCCTTTTGAAAAACTTATTGATTGATTTGAGTTGTTAATTCTAAATAAATGCAATGCTTTTCGAGTGTTGAATAACTTTTCAAAAGTTTATCGTAAACATCTTTTTCAATCAAATATTTCTTTTTGAGAAGCTCAGTCTCAAGTTCCAGACACTTATTGAATTCATTCACACATGACTTTTTCACATCAAGAATATCCACAGAATTCACAACAATATGCACAATTTCTTGAGACATGATTTGTTTCAAGAGTTGATCATTATCAATGCTAAGCTGTCTGATTTGAATTTCAAAAGTGTTTTTGTCTACAGAACACTGATTAACAGCCGCTTCCATTTGGTTAAAAACAGTTTGAACTTCAGTAATTTCATCTAAAAGAGTTTTATAAATGCATTAAATGTATCTTTTAAAACTTTTAAAAATGGAATTATCTCAGTTACAAAACACTCTTTGGTATGTTCAAAATCCCATGCACCAGCAGTAATAGCATCAGATGTGGTTCTCTTTTTCACAACCTTGTCAAAATTGGCTAGTTGATATTTTAGCTTTTTAAGACTTTCATTTACCAAACTTACCTTAGAAAGTTCACTATGAGCTTCAATTCTAACAGGTGTATGTGACGTAACGGGTGTTTCAGAAAAGGACAAATGTTTTAACCAGAAAGCTTGTTCTGCAGACAATTCTTTTTAGTGACAAAAGTTTACCAAAATCTTTTTTATCTTATTCAACTTTGAATAATCAACTGGAGAAATCTTAATTTTCTTTTCTATTGAAAATGGATCATTTTGTTTATCAAGCATCTTTGATCGACTCTCTTCTTCCAAAATCAATGTCTCTTCATCATTAATCACAGAAATCACAGCATGTTCTTTAGCAATAACACTACCATCATATAATGTTGGTTGAATCCGCTAAGCTTTCTTAAGTTTGAATGGATTTTGATAACCAAGGGCTTGTTTGTGAGTGTCATCATAAAAAACATATTGTTTCGTTAGCATATGCATTGCCTGCGTAGATCGATACATCTTACAAATAATATTCTCCAGTTCTTTATTTTGTTTTTCCAAAACAATTTCCTTTAAATGTATTTAGACTCTTTTTCTGTTTTGAAAACAGTTAATGTTTTTTATAAAGACTCCTTTTCTTTGACATGATTAGAAAGACTTTCTTTAAGTGTATCGATCTCCTGTTGAAAAGCCGCAAGCTTTGCATTTCTATTCGGAATTAAGTCATCCATTTGAGAATCGATTAATTTTTTACGTTTGTTCAAATCAACATGTTGTCTTTGTTTAAAAATGGTGACACGTTCTTTATATCTCTCAAGCTCAGCGGTTAAGGATTCATTTACCATTTTATTTTTCTGATTTTCCTTATCTAAATGAGCTACGTGATCAGTCATTTGTTCAACCAAAGATAACACCAATAAATCATTAGGTGCAGAAGAATTAGTATCCTGAATAACCGCATCTTGTGATTCCTGCAGATATTTGAGAATAACATAAATGATTTTACTTATCACAATGTATCTCATAATTTTGAAATCGTCATAATGTGTTGTTTAGAATACTGCATCTCTTGCACATCCTGATTAATCATATCATTCGGAGAAGAATCGGAATATGGTACCTCAGAGAGAACATCTGAATCACAGCTTGAAAGATTTGCCATCAGAACCGCTTTAGCCGAGGATAAGTCATCACAATCCGAGTCATAAGCATCCAAATCTTCAGTCTGGAAAGCTGAATTCTGAGGGATTGTCCGCTAAGCAACTGGAGCTTCTGATATTCCAGGGTCTGCTAACAATTCAAGTTGCTCTTCATCCAATATCTGACCCGCTTCCTGAGCTTCGGCTAACATCAATTTCTCCTTAAACCATGCAACATTCCTTGGCCTTTTTGGCTGAGTACACTGTCTCGCCATATGCCCTTCTCCTTGACAATTATAACACTTCACAACTCTTGGTTGACCAGCTGCATAATTTCCCATTGAAGTTGTAGCAATTCCTCTTTTTCTAGTGCCAACATAACTCTGAGATTGTCTTCCTTGAACTTGTTAAACTGTGACTCTGCCATCTTGAATGGTTGCCTGATTCCTGGGATAGGAAGACGTTCTGAGTTGATTGTTTGAAGGTGGAAACCTTGATGCCACAGCAGATAGGGCTTTTTCAATGGATCATTGTGGCTTATTCTTAATTTCAAACTCCATTTTGATTCTTGTTACTTGTTCTTTGAGGTCAAATCTCAATCTGTTTAAAGGTTTAATTGTCATAAAGATCTGTTTGTGTGCTTATTTTTAAGCTCAAAAGTGCCCTTTTTCCTGTTTTGATTGCTAGTTTAGCCAAAATGCTTATTTGATATTCTATGCTTATTAGTTTGTTTTCTTAGCTTATCTTAGGTTTAGTTCTGCTTATTAGGTTAGGTTTAGCCTCTTTTAGCTTATTGCACTGAAGTTAGAGCTTATTTTAGCCTATTTGCATTGTAGCTTAAAAATTGTAAGTGTTTAAGCTCTTTAGTTACTCTGTCATTTTTAGCTTAATTTAGTTTAAATTCCATGCTTATTTTTGTTTTCATTTGCTTATTAGGTGTAGTGCAATATCTGAGTTAGCTTATTTACCTTTTTGATAAGCTTATTTGTCCTTAAATATGCTTAACAGTTTGGTATTTGCCTTTTAAGTTAGTTTAGCATTCTGTCTTTTTAACTTGCTTATTTCGTGCTTATTTTTTAATTCTAAAATTTTTGTTTTTATTAAAGTTGTCCATTTACAACTTATTTATAAGCTGGTTAAAAAATTTGCAAAAAGAAAAACGTTTTGGGAGTTTGGAAGTCCAAGGTGAGCACAAGGCTCGAACCTGAGACCTCAACAAACTTAACCAAACGTTTTACACACAACACCCTCTACCACTAGCACCCTTGGGATTTTTTCGTTATCCCTTACACAATCAATTCCTTTATCTCCTTTTTGAGCCCATTTTTACTATATAAGCTGTGGCTTAATTTGGGCTTTTTAGAGCTTATTTGATAAGCTTGTTCAACCAGCTTATTTTTCTTGCATCATTTATAACATTTAGGACTATTAGTGAATTTTTCAGAATTTTTTAGAATTTTTAGGGATTAATTGGTCATTTTTTAGGATTTTAAATAGATTAAATTAGCTTTTAATTCATAGAAAATTATTAAAAAGTCAAAAAAATATAATTCTTTTTTAGAAAATTTTCTTTTGTCATTTTTTAGGTTTACATGCAAAAATTTCTTATGTGGGGTTAAAATTTGACTTAGTTGATAAATTAAACGGGTTTTTAGGATTCCCGTTTTGCATTTTTAGTTTAAATTTGTGTTGCCTTAATTGTTTTTAGTGTAAATTACATTAATTTTCCCATAGATTTAGAAATCAAATAAAAATCTTTTCCATTCAAACATCAAATATCAAACTGACTCTCGACTCATCATTGCATTCCTCGTTGGGGATAAACGACCCGGGAATATCATATACTACTTCCGGTTTCATTGATTTTCTTGATAATTATCCTTATTATATATTTATAATTATTTATATTATTTATATATTAAAAGGTTAGTTTCAAAGATTATCAGTTTCGTTTCCTAGAAATGACATAAATCACTTGAGGTCAACTTGTCATATTTTGCTACATACATATTTTGCTTACAACATATTTCGCTTACCTACATATTTTGCTAGCTTCATAACATATTTCGCTAGCTTCAAAACGTATTTCGCTTGCATCAAAAAATGTATTTTTTGACACAAAAATCACCAAAAACACACCCTTTTGACGTTTTACCTTGATTTTTCTTGCACAACTAGATATCTTAGGCCTAGATCTTGCTTAGAAACACAAACTTTAACACTTTTAAACACAAAAATCCGGGTTTGATTTTTGAAGCACACAAAACCAAAAATAACCAAAACTAATGATCTAAACAAGATATAAACGCACACAAGCTCACGATATTACCCCATGGCGACTGATACCAATTGTAGATGTATCAAATCACTTAAAATTAGATAAAGAAGAAATTTTAGAGAGAGAAAGTGGGTTGTAGCACTTAGAGAGAGAGAAAGGAAAGGAAAATGTATTATGTGAGAACCAAATGAACAACCAACCCTCTCCAAGGTGTGGAGAGGGGTATTTATACTTACTTGGGCACCGGTCAACATAAGGGTATCTTATGTTGACCCGGTTAGCTTGGTAAGTTTCCAAATATTGTTGCTACTAGCTATACTATTACATATTGGTAGTGACCGAGTCTTTTTTTGATTTCTAACAACTGCTGTTAGGGCTACGTCATGCCTATGTCATGACGGTTGATTTTCCCAGAGTCCCTATAAATAGTCTCATTTTATTTTTACATTTTCACTTTTTTATTTTTACCCACACCACTGCATCCGTTATTTTTTTTTACTTGAAGCTTCGGTTGCTTGCCGTTGCATACTTTGATTCAAAATTAGGTTTCTTCTCTCTCCTTTTTTCCCTATTTTCCCGCCATGTCCAAAAATGATAAGAAAACCCGTGTTTCAACCCTCTCGAAGGATGATTTGAGGGATTTAGTTAAGACTTTTCGTATACCTGCAGACCTTCATCCTTGTTTCCCTGATCCTGCCCTTACCATGGATCATCTTCCTGACGACGCCATAAGTATCTATTCTGAATTTCTTTGGTTTTCCGGTGTTTGCATTCCTTTTTCGACATTTCTTCTTTTTGTTTTGAAGTATTTCAAGGTCCATATTTCACAATTGGTCCCTTTGGGTTTGAATAAGGTAGTTTCTTTTGAGGTCGTGTGTCGTGATTTAGGCATTGTCCCTACTGTCACATTGTTCCATGTGTTTCAAGTCTTGTGCAAATAAGGAGATTGGTTCTCTTTTGCCCAACGTCGGAAAACAGAGGATGTTTGTATGGATGATGGTCTTCCGAGCCTAAATAATTGGAAGAACAATTTTTTCTTAATAGACCGCGGGGCCATTCTGGATCACCTTACTTGGAGACATTCTCATTCTTGTTTTTCTGACGATTTTCCCTTTGACGGTTATGATCGGAATTATGTGGAGCGGTTATGTGCTCGCATAATCCGCCTTCACGAGATGAGAGAGGAGGTGCTTGTCCGCTCCGGTCTAAGCTCTGCCTGGCTTAAAATACAGTGTGATCTGGTGTTTCGAAAGAAAGCTGATGATTCTGGTAAGTTGGGGAGGAGGTTATATGATATTGTTTTTACTTTCTTTCCTCTTTCGGCACCTTGATTTGGTTGTTTTTTGTGCAAATATGAGTATTTATGATTTTATGACTCTTCCTTCCTAGGGAGATGCTAAAATTGTTGAAGAACTTCACCATCTTCCCGTTCCTCTTCTCGACCGTGTTCCACAGCATACTACCGCGCTTGCTGCTGAGGGTGCTCTAATTCTGGTACCTACTCCAGATGAGGTTGTCGCTGCTCAATCGGATCCTCACTTGATTAAGAAGTCCAAGGACCTTTGTAAGGGAAAGGTTCGATCCACCTCGGTTGTTGTCTCTGAATTGAACCGTCCTTCTAAAAAGAGGAAGCTGAGAAAGAGAGGTTTGGAGGTTGGGTCTAGTGCTTCAGAGGTGGAACAGGTTGAGGGTCTAGATGATGCGTCCGACTTTTGGGTTGATCTTGAAAATAGTTTAGAGAGAACTGGCAGTACTCCTGCTAGGGCTATTTCTGCCCCTACGTCATATCTTGGTAAGAGACTTGGGCCTCCTCCTTCTTCGTCGTTTGTTGCTATTTCTGAAATGCTTCAAATTGGTGGTTCTGTTCATGCTTCTACTTCCGGACACGACTTTGCTCAGAAAGGTATTGTCTAGTTATGCTGAAGTGTTGTTCCATTTTATTTTACTTTGTTTTATTATTAATTTTTTGAGTTTTTGCACGTTCTCTTTCAGGTTCCGCTACGGGTGGCTTTGTTGGAAAGCCTGGGGCTGAGGATGTACGACATTGCTTAGATCCGCTAGATACATTGGCTCGTAGCGCTCTTGCTCGTGATTCGGAGTATGATCAATTATCGGAGGATGACTTTTCCACTGCTTCTCGCGTTGAGGATACTGATTTGACACTCTTTCCTCTTGCTCTAGGCCCCTATGTCATCCCTTACCCGTTTTCTAGTAACCCTTATCCTCCCTACTCAAGGCAGCAGTGGGATGGGCCTCATGCACCAGAGGATAATATTCTAGCCAAAGAGATCTTTAAGGATCCGAATGTTTACATGAGGGCTTTGGATCGTACTATTAGCCATGCCGAGCTTAGGAGAACGGAATCTTTGCTTCCCCTATAGTTGGTGGACCATGTTAATGTTCTTAGTACTTTACTTGTTTCGCATCGTACGGAGCTGAATAACCGTTATTCTTATTTGGTTAATCGTAAGTCTCGCACCCAAAAGAAGCTTGATCGTAAAACAAAGTATGTCAATGAACTTCGTTCAGAAGTTCCTACTTTGGATGAGAAGCTTGAGAAGGTTCAGGGGGATTGCAGTTTTTTGAATAAGGAACTGCATTCTCAAAATAATGCTCTTTCCGAAAAGGTGAAGAGGTTGCAGTCTTAGCTTACAAATGCTAAAGATTTTACTGCAGGGTTGTCGGATGAGTTGGCCCAAACCGATGTGAAGTTGGCTAATTATGCCCTTGTTGTGAGAGATTTGCAAAATGAGCTTGCCTTGGAGAGGTCTAAGTCTCAAGAATATAAAGATGTTGCCGAAGGCTTCAGGACGAAGATTACCCAGTTTGTTGGTTCTGGTGTAGAATGTCTTGTTCGAAGGTTGTTGTCAAGTGACGAGTTCAATGCTGCTCTTGCTCTTGTTGTGTCTCTTGGAATAGCTTTCAGTGTTGAGAGGGGGATACGTATGGGGCGTACTGATACTGAGTTTGAAGTAGCCGCCCGAAATGTTTCTAACTTTTCGATTGGTGTTGAAGCTGAATTTAACAAATCTCTTGATGCTTTTCCATCCATCCAGTTTCCTTTTCTTGGTAAAGTTGCATCTGCGGCCGAAGGTCCCCTTTTTGAAGTGACCCAAATTGTGCCAGAAAAGTTCGTTCGTTCGGTCAGGTCTGTGTCTAATGTGGCTGTTGCTGTTAGTGGGGTTCCGAACCAAGCGCCTATTTATCAGGCTTCCAATGACTTACCTTTCGTTGCTTAGTGTACCTTTGATGTGAATTTGATTAGCTTTATGTTGTGTAAGCATTTTGAACAATTATGATAGTTTTGTTACTATCGCCTTTTTAGTGGTGCTTTACTTGCACCTTTGTCGGTCTTGTAATTTGCCCGGACTATGTTATTATATATTCGCATTATCCTTTCTCATTGTGTTGTGCATGCTTTATGTTTCTGTTACGGGATTTACATGCTACGTTCATGTTTCCCCCTTGTATTTGTTTGTTTCTTAAGACGCGGCGAAGGTATACACCAACGCAGAGTATTAGCCAACTCTTTGCGTATTAAGCATACATACTTAGAAAATTTTCATTAGAACCTAGGTAGCTTGTATGGTTCTTCTCCATCCGATGTAGCTATTCATCGGGGAGCTTACTTGTTGGGAGGGGAAGACTTTGTGCTTCCTCCTTCCCTCTAGGGAGTTAACATGTTTCTCTTTTTCGCCCTTTTTGTGGTACATTATTCCATCCGGATGTAGCGAGCCATCCGATGCACGTTTGTTTTAACAGACTCAAAATTCATTCTTTCATGTTATCATAAGTAAATACACTAGGTTTGTTGCTTCTGGTTCGTAAGAGCTTATAACGTATTTGTCTGAAGGATCTAGCAACGTTTTCATTTCTTTCCTCTATTTCCTATTACATGTAATACTTTCGTAAATTACTAGAGTGCCATGTTTGTGGTATTTTCATTCCTTCCATAGATCGGAGCTTATAGGCACCTGTGCCATAAGGTTCAGCGATCTCATATGGTCCTTCCTATATTGGTCTGAGTTTGCCTAAGCTTTCTGTTTTCGATAGTTCATTTTTTCGAAGAACAAACTTACCGACTTTGAACTGCGTGTGACATATACGTTGATTGTAGTATTTTTCCACTTGTTGTTTTCGCTTTGCCTCCCTGATTGCTGCGATTTCTCGTCGTTCCTCTAGGAGGTTTAGGTTCAGCCAGAGCGCCTCCTTATTTTTTTCTTCAAACCCCTAGATTATTCGCCTTGTGGGCATGCCTATCTCTGCAGGTATAACTGCTTCTGTGCTATATGCTAGGCTAACTGGTGTTTCTATGTTGCATGTCTTGGGTGTCGTTCTATGAGCCCATAACACGTTTGGTAGCTCCTCAACCCATGCTCATCCTTCTTGATGCAACCTCATTTTAATTCCATGTATAATGCTTCGATTGGTTCGTTCTACGGCTCCATTTGCTTAAGGATGATATACTAATGTGGAGATAAGTTTTATTCCTAGTCCCTCTGCCTAGGATTTGAATGGATCATTGATCAATTGAGTTTCGTTGTCTGTTATGATGGTGGCTGGCACTCCAAACTTGCATACAATATTATCGAAGGCAAAAAATTTGACCTGTTTACCTGTTATGCTAGTCACTAGTTTGGCCTCCAACTATTTGGTGAAATAATCAACGGGGACTATCAAATATTTTATCCTTCATGTGGCTTCTAGGAGAGGTCCGACAATATCCATTCCCCACTTTTGGAAGGGCCAGGCCGATGTGACAGAGATCATGTCATTTTTTGGCAACCTTGGTATGGTCGCGTATACCTAGCATGAGTCACAGCTTGTTATTTCGTTATTGGTATCCCAATGCATGCTTGGCCAGTATTATCCTGCGTTTATGGCTTTATGCACTGCATTCCTTGGCCCATTGTGCATTCCGCAGGACCCCATGTGTATTTCCCTAATTACATACTTTGCCTATTGCGGGCCTATGCATCGTAGTAGTGGTTCGATGTATGATTTTCAATATAAGATTCCATCCTCCATGACGTAGTTATGTGCTTTTTCTCTAATTGTTCGTGCTTCGGTAGTGTCATCCGGTAGGATCCCTCTTTTGATGTATTCTTGTATAGGTGTCATCCAAGTTCTTGCTGCTTCTTCTACTATTGTGTTTACTTCAGCCATATCCACTGATCGTTCATTGAGCTCTTATACCAATACCCCTTTTGTCAATCCTTCGCATTGCACTGCTGCTAGTTTGCTTAGGGCCTCAACTTTTTTGTTCTCCCCTCTTGGTATGTGATTTATTTGAAAGTTGCCAAAGCTTCGGATCATTTCTAAGACTTTCGCTTTATATTTTTTTTGTTTTTCGCCTCTAGCTTCATATGATCCTTCTACCTAGTTTGCTACCAACTTTGAATCTATAAATGCATGAATCTTTTCTACCTTCATCCTGGCTGCTATCCTTAGACCAGCCAGCAATGCCTCGTATTTCGCATCGTTGTTTGAGTTAGTAAAGTTCAATCAGTGGGCGTAGGAATACTCTATTCCCTCCGGATCTATCAAAATGAGACCTGCTCCTGATCCATGATCGTTGGATGCTCCATTGGTGTACAATTCCATAAGTTTGTTTCGTTTGGAGGAGTTATGGGAACCTGACCCTCCATGGTCCTTCATACCTTCTGCATCTTTCCTTTTGTCAGAGTTTCTTCTTGTATGTGCGGGGCTGTCCTCTACCATTGTATCTGCTATGAAGTCGCAACACTTGTCCTTTTATCGCGTTTCTAGGTGTGTATTGTATGCCATAAGCTTCAAGTTCTACCGCCCATTTAGCCAATCTTCCTGTTGCTTCCCGATTGCTTAGTATTTGGTTTATTGGTTTGTCCCTGATGACCTTAATTGTGTGACCTTGAAAGTACCTTCTCAACCGTCTAGCTGCGTGTACTAGTGCTAGGGTTAATTTTTCCATTGGAGGGTAGTTAATTTCTGCACCTTGCAACGCTCTGCTGACGTAATGGATTGGGGATTGTCTTCTGTTTCT
This sequence comes from Tanacetum coccineum, assembly GCA_026074375.1. NCBI lineage: Eukaryota > Viridiplantae > Streptophyta > Magnoliopsida > Asterales > Asteraceae > Tanacetum > Tanacetum coccineum. Next base: position 3,767 of record BQNB010022448.1, on the reverse strand, counting down.
TTCCACTAGCAGAACGACACTAACTGCCTCATTGGTTGCCGATAGATAGACCATGAGTTCTTCATTCTTCATAGGAGCCGTTAACATTGGTAGCTCCACTATTAACTTCTTCATTGTCTGGAAGGCTTCTTCCACCGCCGCTGTCCAATGGAAATCTTTCATGTTTGCACATTTTTTGAGAGTATCTAGGCAGGGTAGGACCATTTTCACTGCTTTAGACAAGAATTTGTTTAAGGCAGCGAGCTTACCACTTAGCAGCTGCATTTGTTTTAGACTACTTGGGGAGGGCATGTCCATAACAGCCTTTGTCTTCTCTGGATTTGCTCTGATTCCTTCGGAGGTCACTATGTATCCCAAGAACTTTCCTTCTTCCATTCCAAAGGAGTATTTTTTAAGATTTAGCTTCATGTTTACTTTTTTGAGTGTCAATAATGTTTCTTCAATGTCCCTTATCATGTCCAGTTCTGTTTTACTTTTGATCACCATATCGTCCACATAGGCTTCTAAGTTTCTTCCCATTTGTCCTTTAAATATAGTATCAACCAGTCTTTGGTACGTTGCCTCAGAATTTTTCAGTCCGAATGACATCTTTGTATAACAGAATAATCCTTCGTCTGTGTGGAATGCCGTCTTTTCTTCATCTTTCTTGGCCATCTGTATCTGGTGGTACCCTTTGTAAGCGTCTAAGAATCATTTGTATTTGAATCCCATTTGCATTTGCCTTTGGGAGCTTATCCTTTTCCTTGTCTTTTTTGTCCTGGATGACTTCTCTACCAGGGCGGGAGGATGACGATTGTTCGGGCTTGGTGGTTTCCTCCTGTTTATTGCTTTGTTCTTGAATTTCCTCTTTTTCCTTTGTAGTTGTTTCTTCTGGTTTGGAGGCTTATATCCGAGGATGGGTGATTCTTCTTTCCAGGGCTGGCCCTTGTGCTTCTTCCATCCTCCGACACTACTGAAGGGTTTCTCTCTTGGTCGACATCGTTACAATTCCGTTGTTCGTAGGAAACTTTATCATTGAGTGAATAGTGGAGGCTACTACTCCTAAGCTTCTCAAGTCGGTTTTCCCTAGTATGACATTATAGGAGGAGTGACGTTTAACCACTGCGAATTCCATTGTAACCATTTAGAGCTTTCCAGGTTCTCCCATGGTCACATTGAGGTTTATGAACCCCATCGCATAGTTCACTTCTCCAGAGAACCCCACTAACGGTGTTCTCGAATCCCTAAGTCTTGCTTTTGTTTCAACCCCTAGACTTCGGAAGCAATGCTCGTACATAACCTCTGAAGAGCTTCCCTTATCTATATATATCCTTCGGACCTGAAAACCCTCGATGAGTGCATTGAGAATGATAGGAGAGTCGACCAACTGGCATCCTGGTACGGAAAGAAATGATATTTCATTGTTCATCCATTGTTCAACCTGTTCATAAGGTCTTTTTCGATTTGTCTTTCCCCTGACCATTCCCACCGTAGTCCTGCGTCAGACCAACCGCATAGGGTCCAACCTTTCGGCATCTTTATGTTCTCGTTTTTTCTTTCGTCTAGTGTCATTCTTTTATTAGTTGGAACCGTTCATTCGGTCATGTCCTTCCTGCCGGATGACTGCTGCTAGGGTATGCTTTGGAACAAGTGACGGATAAGGTTTTCCCTAAACTAATTTCTCATTTGGTTTTTCCCTTCTCGTCTTCAACATATTCTTCCTTTTGTTAATGAAAGTTGAAAATGGACCCCTTTCGTGGTCCTGTTCCCTTATCCTTCGAGTTTGTTCCCCCGACCTCCTCCTTCGGTGACTGCGAGTCAGCCATGTTTTTCGTCTCTCTTTCAACTCAGGTAGATCAGGACAAGGGTTCCACGGATGGCGCCAAATGTTGAGGTAAATTTACGTGGGCTTCTTAAGCTTGTTAAAAGAGACCTCAGCGTTGATGAGTATCTAGGTCAGCTTGGCTTCTCTGAAGCTTACTCCTTCGTATCCTAGCTGAAAATAAGAAAGAATATCGTTAGCTCACCCCGAGGTGTTAATCCGAGACCAAATCCAGAGTAAGAGTAAGTATTTGGATGTGAGATGATTGCGGAGAATATATAAAGTGTGGTCTATAGTAGGTATTATGTATCGGCTTGGGGAAATGAGCTCCTTTCTTTATACTGTTTGGAGTTCAATACAGCACATAACTGTGGGGCTTTTCCTTGGAACTATTGTTGGCTACGTGTCAATCCAAGGACAATGGTCCCCAGCAAGGGATGTTCCTTTGTCGGGTTGTCCTTTGATACCGTTATGCTAAGAGAGAGCTAATGACTCTAGACCTGGTATGTCCTTCGACATACCAGCTTCTCCGGAGTTCTCCCGGTTGCTCCAGACCTAACATGTCCTTCGACATGCCAGCATCTCCGGAGTACTTATCCAGTTTGGCCCGTGCTAGTTTGGCAGAGGTACTTAAGCTACAACTCTTCTCCGGAAGTTCTGAGGGAGACTATACCTTATTAGTTAATAAAATAAAGAACTAAATAGAATATCATAAGTCTGGAAAATCCGTAAAGGTTACACAGATTTTTGGTAAATGGTAAAAGAAGTTGTGTTTAAAAAAGTTAGTGTTTAAGGAGTATTTATAGGTAAATAAAATGGTAGTGGAGAATTTTTTTTTATTCACAAAGCCCTAAAAATGACAGGCTCACCTTCGTGACTCAAATTGATTCCTTGTAGCGCATGAGGTTGTTTGTGTTTATTGGGTGTCATGCGTGAGGAATGCTTTGAAGGACGAAATGTGACGAGGTCAAACCATCGATAAAACCAGCCTAATATAGGATGGGCCTATATAATCTAAACCAATGCGGGTTGGGCTATATATTGGCCTTTATTACCTAACAAACATTTGGTTAACTTTTGTGTATAACTGAATCCAAACAAAAGTTGACCCTTGTGATAGGAAAACTTCAATATGTCATAAAAAAATAAAAAAATCTAACTCACTATAATGATAGGTTTCGAATAGATAACGCTAAACATTATTGTAGAACCATAGGGGGGGGTGAATACGGTTTTCTTGACTTCTTTGATGTTTATAAAACTTCAAGTCTTTGAAAGAGCCGATGGTGTACTAATCTACTTTGCAATTAGAACAATAAGTAGATAGAGAGAAGAAGAGACACTGTGGAAAACTAGAAGGGGGGGTTGAATAGTTTAGCGCTTTTTAATTTTATTTTATGTTTATGTTTGTTTATGAAAACTTAGATTCGACTTTTTGTGAATTCAATACTTGCACAATATGAACAATATAAATGAGTAAAAGAATAAGAGAAAAGAGTTAGAAAGATCAAACCACAACGCAAGGATTTATAGTGGTTCGGTTACGAAGCTCCTCTTCGGCCTACTCCACTCCCCGAGCACCAAACTCGAGAGTTTTCTTCACTATGTCAACAAACTCCCTTATGGCGGAGAAAACTGTACACAACGTTGCTTATATCAATTTCTGAAACTAAGTTAAAATGTCAAGTTCTAATCTTAGCTAGAACCAATCTATCACAACACAACTTCACAACTTGTTTACAACTTCACAACTTTACGACTTCTTCACGACTTCACAACTTCTTCACAACTTCACAACTTCTTCACAACTTTACCTCTCCACACTACTTATATCACAACTATCTATCACTACTAGAAGAGATCACTAAGATCTAACAATGCTTATTACAATCACCAAATCCTAACAACTACACAACTTTACAAGATATACAAATGATTTACAATTTATGATATGGATGTAACAAGG
>BQNB010022447.1:0-62990 GCA_026074375.1 Tanacetum coccineum | reverse complement strand
GTTTCATCTAACCTGTTTCCCTAGACTTCTATGCTAATGTAATATCTTATAGCTAGTATACTAGAGCCTAACGTGCACACCACTAACAAGAAGCAATATAATAAAAGATTATAAACTAGGTTTTATGCAATCCTAATTAAACACTACTTAATTTAGCTTAACATGTTAAGAGAAAACAAATAACATATAATCAAACAACACATAGACATATTAAATGATTAAATAGATAAAGAGACTTCACTTCAATCAAAGTGTGAGTTGAGTACAAGAGGGTTAAAAAAACCCTAAAAATCAGCCAAAATAGTTGCACTAAAAGTTCTCTCAAGTTTCCACACGAATTATGATAACAAAGGGGTTGTATATATAGTTTATGGGCTTTGACAACTTCGCTAGGGTTTGTGACGCCATCAGCCCATCGAATCTTCTAAGGGTTTCTTTATTCAGAAATATGTGACACCGTCGCTATGCTTGGTGACGTTGTCGCTATGCAATCTTGACGGCGTCAGGATGTTTTTGTGACGTCGTCTACACCACCTGAGAATCCATACTTTTCGTCTAAAAATCCACTTTCTAGGCATATTTGGTGAAGGCGTCAAGACGGGAGTCGTCAGCTTTAAAAGTTGTGTCTTTGTCTAGTTTCTTCCTGAATCGAGCTCAAGTCACGTGTTTTTCTTCCAAGTACTTCCAAAATGCTAAAATAACAGAAAAAAACAATTAAGTATAATATTTAGGCATATTTACATGATTTTGGAGTGTTAGATGACCCTGAAAAAGTATATAAAATGACACCTTAGCACATTGATACTTAGTTTCGGTTGTGGCTTCGTCCTCGAGTCAATGGTTTATGAACGCCTTTGTGTAACACCCCCAATTAGGGTCGCAGCAGAATAAAGGTCCGAGAGCGTTACATCATAGATCAATAGCACAAGATATTAGAACAACCTGTAAATGAGTCGTTTGAAAAACTGATACAATGGAATAACTAAAATTGTTTGTTACAAAAGCACAATGGCTTAACATGTTCACTTATGAATGTAAAGATTTTAAAACATAACAACATCCCTAAAATGTAATGCTTCTAAATCTTTATGCAATAACATCCAAAATAAAGACCACCAATGTATCCTTGACTTGCACCTTATTGACCTGAGAAAAAACATGCTTTAAAACGTCAACATAAAGTTGGTGAATTCATAGGTTTAAGTAATGTATAAAGTAGGACCACAAGATTTCAAGTGCGCAATAATGTAACACATACAATATCACAAAAGTAATTACAAATACACTAAGCTCATGACACTGAAGCTACAACATGTATGTACTTGCAATTTAATGCCAATAATGTGCCCGTGTAGATGTTCAACCTGCAACATCCAAATCTGACATGGTATACGTCTGTTAGTTCGGTACCGCCAAAACTAGTGAGCGATACTCACCCAAATGGGGATGTCAATCCCAAATAGATCTATTTATAACATTCGTGCTTACAAAAAGTAATTAACAGTTCATGATTCATGGGCATAGTAGGTTATCGCTACTTAGGCAAACTCGTAATTTATTTAAAAGCATACTTGCGTCCAAATGTAAAACAATGCATGTTTCTCACCCCGAGAATTGTAAATCATTGGAATTGTATAAAATGGGGCTATGAGCTCACCTCTAGTGAAATGAATTGATTATATAAATCAAGTAAGTGAAACGTCTCGCGAAATCCGAATGCAACCTAATTAATTATAGGCCGTATGAGTATAATGTATTTAATATAAATACCACAATATAAATTATAGAGTTACATCACCACCTAATAGTTTTTGTTTAATTTATAAAAGTCGAAACCATATTTAAATCGTACTTGTTAAATAAATGTTTAAGTATTTGTATTCGTAAAGAAAAATATTATTGTTGTCCGACAATTGATTATTTGTTAATAATACTTGATTTAATATTTTTATTGTTTATGTAATGATATTATATAAATAGTTTAGTTATTTTATAAAATAATATTTATAAAGTTAAAAATGTATATAAATATAATATAAGTACTACTACATTATTTCTTAATGTTTTTATAGCCCAAATCGACCCGAAAACACTCGTAAACCATATTTTAAAATGTTAACAGCCTTATTGTGTTTTTATAAAAATGCAGAAAATTATTTATAAAAATTAATTAGTTTTTGTAATTTATGTTTATCCGAAATCTTTAATAACTCATAACTTACTCATTTTAACTGCATTTCGCTTGTTCTTTATATGTATGGAATCGTGACGAGATAAACTATTAAAATAAAATACTAACAGATTTTTTAAAATTCTGTTTCGGAACAGTAAATTCAAACTATTTTTATACATTTAATTTTACGAAAATCATACCTCCATCGTCATAACTCCGTTTTTCAAGTTCTTTATATGCACTGTTTCCTATTGAGATGATCTATCATTATAAAATATTTATATATTTTTATCACGTTCGAACAGTAATAGTTTTTATAAATTAAATTTTATAAAAACACTTTTATATATTTAATTATCGTAATCTCGTAAAATTCATAACTTCTTTGTTATAGCTTCGTTTTTCGAGTTCCTTATATGCACGGATTCCTCATGAAATATACTATTTAAATCAGTAGGGTTTATAATTTTATAAAATTCAAATTTACACAGAATGATTAAAATAGTTCCTATATATATTTATAATGTATAAACTAGTTTTATAAATTATTACATGATTAAATTAGTACAAGTCCTCTAATTTAATTAATAACACATCTTTTGTACATTTTAGGTCCTCTAAATTATGGTCATCATTCTTGTCTAAATAAAATGTCCAAATAACATGTCCTCATAATTATTTATTTATAAACTTTATAAATAAACTTTTTAACAATTAATTTATCAATGAACTTTATAAATTAATCAACACTTGTATAACATCATTTTATCATAGATAACTATAATTTCGAACCATGTTCATGTTTGTTTCATTTTGTAAACTCATAAATTAAATACTAGATGGTGATTAACAATATAACAATTATGTAAATATGAAAATGAATCATTATAAAAGGTTAGGGTTTATGTTAGACCTTAGAAGAAAGGATGAAGATGACGAACACACAATCAAACCCTAAAATTTAAACCCTAATTCAAAACCCTAATGTAGAAAACCTAAATTTCTTTCTTGAATCAACCCTTGTTTAATTTATACCCAAGCTTCCAAATCATCTTGATATACCTTATATATTACCCTTGATAATACTAGTATACTTATCACCTTGCTAAAATCAAAACTATGGAAACCCTAAATGATTATTTTGAGCCGTGAGTTTATGGATTAAATAAGAGAGTTTTTGTGTTTGATTTCTTTGTAAAATGATAAGTGTGTGTGCTAGTTACTTTATGCCTTCTATATATAATGCAAGAATTAAGAAAACCATCTTGCAAATACCATGTGTTAGGAGTTGTATTTATACGAGTGTGTAAGGTGCTCTCCTCCTCCCTAGGAGGAGGGAATGACCAAAAGGGGAGAGGACATGGTGATTTGCTAATTTATTAAGAAATGGAGTAACTAGAATTGATGTGATACTAGTGGAGCATTAGGATTTTATTTGTGTGTTTATAACTTGGTAGAACCGGCCATGGGTTTATGAAGTGTAAAATAATATAATTTTTGGGTATTGGGTATAAGAGTGGGTATTTGATGAAGTATAGATGGGTATTGGTGCTTCCGTGTATGTTTAAATGTATTTTATTACGAAACGTAAACGTTTTACGTAACCGATAAAAATAAAATATGAAAAGTTATAAATTATCTTCGTAATAATTATATAACACTTGCTTGACGTAAACTTTTATTTGTTTGGTGTCCGTTTACGTTGAATGTTGATTTTTAGTTTACGCGATTTAACTAAAAGATGAAAATTAAAAGCAAACGTGTAAAACCCTAAATATAATAATGGCAAGTATTGAGTCATAAAATGACCTGAATTTTAGGAGTTTAGTTTTTAGTGAAGTGACGACCATTATCGATCTCATGAGCCTTTGTAATAGTTAGATAATATTATGTAATAATTAGTAAGCTAACCAGACCGGCTTATAGAAAGTCCAAGGAAAGCCTGGCCCAACCCATATCTTGTAACTATATAAACCTTCTCCACACATGGAGAGGGTGTTGGTTGAATGCATTTTCTTACAATCTTGTGTGTGTTTTTGAGTGTGTTCTCCCATCCACTCTCTCTTTAGCTCTCTCTCTAAGTTACTAAGTGTGTATGAAATTAATATCCTTCAAATGGTATCATTCGCCATGGTTCTATCTTGGTTCCTTTAGTGGTTTCGTTGTGGTATTATGAGCTTATTGGTTCGGCTTATTTATAAGCTACTAATCACTCAACTTCATTTTTGTTAGTAACTTATTCGGTCAAAGTTAAAAAAAATTAATAAACGTTTACTCAAATTCATAAAAGTATGGTTTGGGCTTACTGTTTATACTTAAATTTTGTGGCTTACTTTCCAACGTCATAGTGGCTTATTGTTTTTAACTATTTCAAATCTTACTACATATAATTTTTTTATATAAGTCTTTTATGCACGTTGGGTCGGGGTTTTAGCTTATTGTCAAAAAAGGTTTCGTGGGTTTCTGTTGTCTCGGCTTATTTGGTTTCTTTTGAGCTCATTTGCTGTTTAAAAGAACTTATTTCGTAGCTTTTTGTGGTGTAACGAGCTTATTTGTTGTTTTTGTTAGTGGCTATTTCAAAAGCTTATTTCTGGGTTTGTTTAGTGGTTCGCACGGCTTAAAACAAGTGACAACAAAAATGTGTGTTCAAGGTGTTTGATATCTTGCCGAACCGAACAACTCAAAAGCTTTTGACAACCGATCTACTCATCGCGTTTTGGAACCGAACAACTTGCAAACCGAACAACTCACTTTTCTTGTGGAACTGAACAACTTTGACAACCGAATAACCTGTTTCCATTTGAGAATCGCTCAACTCATTGCTTTGTAAACCAAACAACTTGTTTCACTTAATGACAACCGAACAACCAGTTTCCAATGTATAACCGAACAACTTCTCTTCTAGTTTAACCGAACAACTAGGTTTGTAGTTGAAACCAAACTACTCAAAAGCAATAAGAACCGATTTACCAATTCATCTAGATCAAACATACACGTTTTAAGTAATTTTTAGGTTTTTTGGTTTCTAGTGTCGGTTAGTTACGAGACTCATAATCTATACCACGAGATCTATACCATTACGATCGTGAACTCATTTCGATCATCGTGGTATATTCATTTATTACCGACGATAACCGTTGCATTCCGCGAGAAAGAAACAACAATCGTTTCATTTCATAAAACTTAAAATGAAAGAGACGACTTTTAGGAGGGAAATTCTTTTATTTATTAAACTAAAATCCCAAGTTGGCACATGCAGTCTTTAGTTTTCAACATAATTTCAAAGTTCGTCCTTTGGTTGACAAATAACCCTCTTTGTTGAAACAACGTTACACCGTTAGTCCTTGATTGCTACAAAACAGCCCGTTAGTCATCTAAAGTGAATCATAATTGCACCATTAGTCCTTATTTGAGTTTTAATCAACTGATACTCATTTTAAGTTGAAAGTTTGTGCACCGTTCATCATTTTCGCTCATTATTCGTCAACAAAAGCTCAAGTTCTTCAACAATAATGATTTCACAACGATTAATCATTACTTCACGGTTTCTTCTCAATTTTGTAAAATCCTGTAAAAGATTTAATTCTTTTCTCGGTTTAAATCATAGATTTGTAAATTCCCGTAAACGTTAATTGATTTCAAACTACAACAACAATCACTTAATCTACAAAAGGTCCATAAATTTGATTTCACACATCAATTACTTCAAAATGTTTAACATGAATGAGAGAGTTTACAATCCGCAATCACAAATTCAAAGTCTTCCTCAACATGTTTCAATGTTTCATCCACAAGCTTCTTAAGTGATTTATCCTCAACCATCAATGATTCATCCACAATCATATCAAGTGATTCATCCACAATCATATCAAGTAATTCATCCACAATCATCTCAAGTGATTCATCAACAAGCAACTCAAGCACCAGTTGTTTCTCTACAATCATCAGCAGATCCTATATAAGTTGATTCAAGCCTTGTTGCACCACACTTTCTTCCAACTGATGATCCACTTAAATGCTTAAACAAAGCTTTGACATTCATGAGTACCATACTTGCATTAAGTTACCCATCATCCAACAATCAACTAGAGATTTTGTTAGATCCAATGCACCAAGTTACTATGCTAAAACGACAGACTCTGAGTTATGTGGGTAATTGTTCAACGGGTAATGATCATATAGCAATGCCGTATACTCAATCAAAGAAGATATAATGTCTCAAGAAACAGATGTTGTTAGCATAACTTCAAGAAGCAAGGATTCAGTTGAGCAAAAACCAACTTGCAATTTTGGCAGATACATGAGAAATAATTGATTTTGACCCAGGTGCTTTCACAGTGACAACTAATGCACTCTTCCGAGCAAATGGAGTTGAGGTATATGATTCAGATTGTGATGACGTACCTAATGCACAACCAAGTTTCATGGCCAATATCTTAAGTTATGGTTCAGATGCTCTCGCTGAGGTACACAATCCAGATAATATGGATAACAATATAATTAATCATGTTGTGCAGGTGAAGCCGTCTTCTGAACAGTCGAGTGTTGTGAACCATTCAGAGACTGAAATAACCAGTGATAACAATATCATTCCTTATTCTCAGTATGTGACCGAATCACAACAGACAGCTGTTCAGAATTCTAACTTATCTACACAACAAGATGTACTGATATTATCTATGATTGAACAACTAAAAAGCCAAGTAATTAATTACACCAAGATTAATCTAGACAATAAAAGTATGAATGATTCTTTAACTGATGAGCTTGAAAGATATAAAGAACAAGTTAAAGTTTTGAAAGAAGGTCAAAATGTTGATTTAAAAAGTAAAGATAACGTTTTAGATTCATGTGAACAGTCTGTCGAGATTGATCGTCTTAAACAAACTCTTTCTGAACATTTAAAAGAAAAGGAATCTTTAATGCAAACAGTTACTCTTCTCAAAAATGATTTTAAGAAAGAAGAATCTAGAAATATTGATAGAGAAATTGCTTTAGAAAAAAAGATTAAACAGCTAGATAATATTGTTTATAAAAGAGATCAATCAGCACAAATAGTTCACATGTTGACGAAACCTCAGTTTTTCTATGATCATACCACTAAACAAGCTCTAGGTTTTCAAAATCCTTTCTATCTGAAGAAAGCTCAACAGTTAGAACCAAAGCTTTATGATGGTAATGTCATTAAGAATACTAGTACTATTGTGATTCCTGACTCCGAAGAGACCCTTATGCTTGCTGAAGAGAGTCATTCAAAAATGATTTTAAAACAACAGGATCCAATGATGTTAGAAAAGAAAGTTAATACTACACCAGTTGATTATGCTGCTCTTAACCAACTTTCTCAATATTTTGAAAAACAATTTGTTCCACAAACTGAATTATATACTAAACAAGCCTTTTAGTCTCAGAATTCTATGAATTCTTCAGATCCCAGTCCTTCTTGTAGACCCACCAAAGTTGAGGTTCTAAAAGAACTTCCTAAAGTCAGCATGGTAAATACGAGTTTAACGAAACTTAAACACCATCTTGCTGGCTTTGACGTGGTTGTCAAAGAAAGAACCACGGCCACAACCATCACTGAGGGCTCATGGGAGTTTGAACATACAAAAGCTTGTTTTAGGGATGAAATAATTTCATTTGTAAATGCTCTGAAAGACTTATTTAATACATTCGATCAATATTTAATTGATGAACTTTCTGAAGTCTAAAATGTCTTTCATCAAATGGAACATGCTGTGGAACAACATCGTTTAGAGTCAAAAATGTTTGAAGTTAAAATGAATCAAGTTTTAAATGAAAACGAACGACTCTTGGAACAAGTCATTAGCAAAGCTATAGTGAACATTATTGTGAATTCTTCTGTGGATAATGCTAATGTGCATGAATGTGAAAAGTGTCTCAAACTTAAGACTGAGCTTCTCGACAAAAAGGATTTCATTGAAAAAGAAACTTACGATAAACTGTTCAGAAGTTATACCACTCTTAAAAAACATTGCATCTCTTTAGAAGTTGATACTCAACTTAATCAGGAAATTTTTCAAAGGGACAATATTGTTTCAAATCAAAGTGCTCCAAGTTTTGATCAATATTTTGAATTAAATTAATTAAAAGCTCAGTCGCAAGAGAAAGACACGGTCATAAAAAAGTTGAAAGAGAAAATTAAATCTTTAAGTGGAAATATGAATGAGGATAAGGTCAAGAAGGACATAGAAGAGATTGACACGATAAATATTGAATTGGATCATAGGGTGTCGAAGCTTATTGTTGAGAATGAATATTTGAAACAGACCTATAAGCAACTTTATGACTCAATCAAACCAACACGTATTCAATCAAATGAACAATGTGATGCTTTAGTTAATCAAGTTAATCATAAGTCTGTGTAAATATCTGATTTAAATGTAAGTCTTTAGGAAAAAGATTTGGTCATAACAGCATTGAAAGAAGAATTAAAGAAACTAAAAGGAAAAAGTGTTGTTGCTTGTCGTGAATCCGTGAATAAGCCAAAAGTGATTACCCCCGTAGTGCATAAGGTAAAATTGGAACCTCTCTCCCCAAAGCTTAAGAACAACAAGGAAGCATATGTAGACTACATTAGGATCACTAAAGAAAATTCTTACACTCTTTTTGATATAATTGAACAAGCTAGAACCTCAAATCCTTTAGATAATGCGTTAGCTTATGCTTGTATGTACACAAAACAGATTCAGGAGTTGTTAGTATATGTTAGTGATACATGTCCTAGTTCCCCATTGAAGAGTAAGAAGTTGGTTCCCGTTACACCAATGAACAAGGCTAGAAAAGTCACTTTTGTAAAGACTAGTACAACATCAGACAATAACACACAAATTCAAGTAGATGCTCACCAGACTCAGACCACTAGCAAACCTTTAGTGCCTTCTATAAATGAAAAATGTTCTACTAATGCTAGCAGATAAAAACTTCGAAGGGAAACAAAGAACCATAGGATCATGCAACCATTAAGTAGCAACCATAAATCTCAAAAAATAGAAGCCCACACTAGGAATGCTAAGCCTAGTCTAACTAAAGAAGATAGTGAGTCTAAATATGTGTGCTTAACATGCAACAAATTCCTTTTTGATGCAAGACACGATTTGTGTGTTGTATAATATTTGTCTGAAGTGAATGATCGTGCTAGAGCTAAGGCTATTAAGAGCATTAAAATGAAAGAATGGAAACCTACTAGTAAAATGTTTAAAAATGTTGGATATAAATGGGTTCCCACAGGAAGGACTTTTACTATAGTTGGAACTAAGTTTACTTTAACCAGATTCACTTCCACTAAAATAGTGCCTCATAGGAAACCTGTTAAAGCAATTGTAATAACAATCATAAAACCAAGTAATGCATCTCAATGGAGACCCAAAGAAATAAATCATGCGAGTTCGAGTAGTGCACCTAAGATTGTAGAATCTAGGACTGCTAACCACTTGGAACCCAACAATCATATGGGATCCAATGTTTCTATTTCTACATGCTCTTCAAGTGTCCAATGTAGGTCATACAAATCGTACCTTGGTAAATGGATTCGAGCTGCTCTACACATCTAATCAATATAGTCAATGACTTCTAAGTAAATATCATCTTAGGACTCGGACTTCAAGAAAAATGACTTACAATTACTTCATATTGTAACTCGATCTTCATTCTATGGCTTATGTACAATTCAGTGCATAACCCGAGCTTCATTTAATGGCGTCTGTAGACTTTTTAGGTACTGTTAAATTCGGAAATGATCACGTGGCAAAGATATTGGGATATGGTAATTATCAGATTGGGAATGTTTACGATTCAAGGGTGTCTACGTGGAAGGACTTGGACCATAACTTTATCTTCTTTGGGCAAATTCTGTGATTCGAACTTGATGTTGGCTTTTCGTCAACACACCTGCTTCATTCGTAATCTAGGAAGGTGTGATCTATTAATGGATCTCAAGGGCAAAAATCTGTATACTTTTCTTCTTGGAGATATCTTGGCGTCCTCTCCTTTATGTCTCTTGTCAAAGGCCTCTATAATAAAGGACATAGTCATGGCTATGGCACCAACGTCTATCTCATCTGAATTATGGTGCAATCAACCATTTAGCTAGACACGGTGTTGTTCGAGGTATCCTTAAGCTAAAGTTTAAAAAGGACCATTTGTGTTCTGTGTTTGCAATGGGCTTTAAGCAAGAGAAACCCCACTAACTAAAATTCTGAAGACATCCAACCAAGAAAAAACTCTATTTCTCTAGCACATGGATCTCTGTGGACCAATGCGTGTGCAGTGTTATGGAAAGATACGTACATTCTCGGCCATTGTCAATGGATTTACTCTTGAATTTACATGGGTAAAGTGCTTAAGGTCAAAATATGAAGCTTCAGATTTCATAATCAAGTTTCTCAAAATTATCAAAGTGTGGCTTAGAGTACGTGTCCGACGAATTAGAACAGATAATGGAACTGAGTTTGTTAATTAAACCTTGCGTGAATACTATGAGAAGGTTGGCATCTCTCATGAAACATATGTTGCTCGCTCTCCACAGCAAAATGGTGTCGTTGAAAGACGTAATCATACGCTAATTAAAGCTGCCCATACACTGTTAATTTATGCAAAAGCTCTGTTATTTTTATGGACAGAAGCAGTTGATACCATATGTTATACCCAAAATCATTCCATCTTACGTCTTCATCATTGTAAAACACCATATGCGGTTTTACATGACAACTTCCAGACCACTTTATCAATTTTTCCATGTATTTTGGTGCACATTGTACCGACTAATGATATGCTGAGAACTTGGGAAAGTTACACAACCGATAAGCTGATTTTGTTATTTTCACTTGACTATGAAACCACAAAAAAAGCATTGAATTTCAATTCCGACATACCAGACGACGACATCATAGAAACAAATTCAGTGTTAGTTTTAACGAGTTGACAGCAATGGCTTCTGAACACAACAGTTTAGAACCCGCACTTCATGAAATGACTCCTGCAACAATCAGTTCAGGACTCGTGCCAAACCCTCCTCTTTCAACACCATTTGTACCACTGATGAGGTGTCATTTTATACACTTTTTTGGGGTCATGTACCACTAAAATCGTTAGATTTATGCCCAAAATAGGTACTTAATTGTTCCTTTTTAGGTATTTTGCATTTGGAGGACATTTGGAAGAATTACAAGTGACTTAGGCTCATTTAGAGAAGAAACGGACAAGCCTACGGACCTACGCCAACATCTCTTAAGATAATGTTCTAGCTGCGCTGGAGGACGGCGTACTGATTTAAAGTGACGACCATCACAAACAAAGACCAAGACGGCGTCACAAGATTCTACGACGGCCTGTTCACGAGCACACGACCCAGCCATTATCTAGAAATATTTCTTTTATGACGGTGTCAACGAATTTAAAAAGAAATCTCCGCACACGATTTTCCTTATATATACAAATGAATTTAGGGTTTTAAGTGTGTAACTTTAGGATAAAAAGAGGGTACGAACCCTAGTTCATTTAGCAGCTGTTAGGGATGAATTTAAGGCCTAAAAAACCCTTATTGTACTTCTCACAAATCCGTGTTTTATCATAGTATGTATATTTAATCATTCAATATGTCTATGTGTTGTTTTGATTTATCTATCTGTTCTTTGCTTTATCTATAACATGCTTGGCTAAACCTCCTATTGTGTTTATTTATGATTGTATGAAAACTTGTGTGTAGATCAGTTGGTGGGTGTTTCTTCTTGTGATGGATGTGCATGTTAGGTCTTAGAAAACAGCTTTTGTCTGTTTTTTTTTTAGGTTTTGTTGGATATGTCTAGGAAACATAGTTTGTCAGTAGAAAAGGATACTTCCGGGTAAACAGTATCATCATACATTCGCCCTCCCTAATATGGTTGATCCACTTTTAATATATTTCACATGCACTTAGCATACCCTTCGGGGTCTTGAAATAGTCTTCATACTACCTTAATTGTGTGTTGCTCTAACAAATAAAAAATCTATTATCCGGGTCTATTGATGTTGACGATATATCTTTGCGTCATACTACCATGAAACTTGTGACCATTTCAAAAATAATGTGTTTCATAGTTTAAGGTGTCAATGATGGGCAAATTATCATTTTTTTTAGGACTACATATTTCACAAGTCCTAGTAGGGCATCTTTATAAACCATGTTAAATATGCTCTAGAATCTTTGAAAAAATATTGGTATGAAATCTTGTGGACCCAGTGGATACTCCATGGTGGAGGAAATCAAACTGGTTGAAGATACGCAAGGGAAGCCGCCGTTGACCCTTAACCACTCATCGTGGAATGATTGGCACCCTTATGTATCTCACAGCCAGTAGACCAGACCTAACATTTGCTGTCTGCATGTATGCCCGGTATCAGGCAAAGCCTACCGAAAAGCACTTACATGTTGTAAAAAGAGTCTTTATATACCTAAGGGGAACCGTTAAAAGGGGACTCTGGTATCCAAAAGATTCTTTTATTGCTCTAACAGCTTATGAAGACGCTGATCATGCGGGTTGCCAAGATACTAGACAAAGTACATTTGGAAGTATGCAATTATTAGGAGACAAGCTTGTTAGTTGGTCATCAAAAAGGCAGAAAAGCGCTGCGATATCCAGTACGGAAGCTGAATATATAGCCTTGTCTGGCTGTTGTGCTCAAGTCCTTTGGATGAGATCATAACTTACCGACTATGGCCTTGGATTCAATAAAATTCCAATGTACTATGATAACAAAAGCGCTATTGCCTTATGCTGCAACAATGTTCAACATTCTTGATCAAAACATATTGACATCAGATTCCACTTCATAAAAGAGCAAGTTGAGAATGGAGTAGTAGAGCTTTACTTTGTCAATACGGAGTATCAGCTAGCGGACATCTTCACTAAAGCCCTTGGCAGAGAAAGAATTGAATTTCTTATCAACAAGCTGGGAATGCGAAGTTTTACGCCGGAGACCCTGAAACAATTGGCAGATGAAGCTGAAGAATAGTGGTGGTACCTATTCAAATATCCTGTATATAATATGTATATATATTAAAAACCAGAAAAACCAAAAAGATTTTTCATTTTCAGAAAACATTTATAAAAACAAAATACAAAAATATAAAATCTTTAAAACCAAAGAAAAAAATTAAAAAATGAGAAAAATATAAAAAGAGGTAATAATGGCATGTCTTCTGAAAATCGATAACATTTACGGTCTTAGAAATGTCATTTAATAATGATACGAGGCTGTAAATGAAGTTCGAGCAGAAGTTCAAAAGTTTTCAAAACATGCCAAAAATGGCTTGCTATTATTTCAGATAGCAACCCAGTCATCATTTTAAAGGCAAGTATTTCAAAAAGAAAACTTGACCTCATAACGAAAATTTATTCTCGGGCATGGTCTACTTTATGACCATGCAAAGGCTTGTGTTTACTTTGCAACATAACCCGTGCTTCCTTTATTCCATAAGTGTACGTGTTAGTGCGCTTATGTGTCAAAATAAGAGAAATCTTATTTTTATTGATAAAAAGTTGTCTTCATAATGAATCAGTGTTTTAGTAATCACAAAAATATTTTCAAAGACAATTCGACCACTCAAACAATGACAACAGCTCTTTAAATAGAAAACGAGTCATTATTTGAGGGGGAGAATGTGTCAACAAATCATCTTTTAAAACGTTCTTTCAAAATAAGTCACAGAATAAACGGATAATGTTTTTGATAATGACGGATAACAATTTCAAGGGGAGTTAATCTATATTAACTACAAGAGTTTTATATGTCATTTTTTTCTAACTTTAGGGACTTATTTGCAATTTAAGACTTAGTTGATTCTCACGGAATAGATTTAAGCTTATCAATTCTTCGAACACGATCTCAAGTATATGTGCGTACTAGGTTTTGCTGATTCTGAGGTATCGAAATCAGCAAGGGGGATGGAATGGATATACAAGAAAGATAATAAGTACAAGTGATAGAATTCATATCCTATTCTCATTTTAGGTCATTCTGGGAAGACAAATGTCATAACCGTAGAGAAAATCAGTGTTTAACTTGTTACTTTCGGGTGTACTATTTCAACTACATGGGGGTGGAGATATCTTGTGATTTCAAGTATGCATCATTTAAGATACTAGGGGGAAGTGTTATAAGAAGATTTTTAAGATACTAGGGGGAAGTGTTGTAAGAAGATTTATTCTAAGCGTGAGAAGATTGATTATTGATTCAATAAATGCTTTTTCAAACGGTTAATCACTAAGCTTATTTTTTTAAAGAGAGTAGAATTAGTTGACAAAAGAGGTACCCATAGGTTTGATAAGTATGATGATTCCTTAAGATTAGTCAGTATTCTGTAGAAAGAAATGAGTACATTTGGGACTTAGTTGACTTAGGTGTTATCATTTCGACTACTTAGAGGGAATAATTGTGACATCCGAGACTTATTTGACTTTGGTGTTTCAATTTATATCATCACTATCGTGTAAGGAGAAATACGAACATCCGGGACTTAATTAACTTTGGTGTTATGGTTTTGAATTAATTGTGTACTTTGGATATTTGGGCTTTTTACATCAAGACTGCTTGATGCGGCTTGCACATCTGCTTTGAATCTACTCAAAAAGGATTGATGGTTCGGGGGGAAGCTAAGACAACTTCTAAATGGAAATTATCGAGACGGACTACAAATTGCTGACATGGACATAATGACTTTGTCATTTTCAATTTGAATATTTTCAGGTCCTGTCTCATACATAATCTTGTGAATATATAATTGTGTAGTGTAGACTTAAAAATTAGGCATATATAGTGTTTGAGTATGAATTTTTCAAGAATTTCTTAGTAAATTCAAAAATTTTCAAATTAACATACTCAAACACCATATAATACCCTCATAATTTGAGGGGGGCATTAAAAATGTTCCTAATACGGCTTGTTAATAATTAGACATTTTTTCCCCGAAAGCAGTTATATTTAAATCAATTGATATCCAAAATATCAAGAGATTTAATATTTTTGATAAGGGGAGAAAATGTGACTAAAATATATGGCTAAAGATGTGATTTTCAAGATCTTAAGTGTACGCTATCCTATATATGTGCTAAACTCTTTTGATTAATTGATGCACATATAAAAGGGGAGTAAATGGTTACGTGTTGGCAGAAATGTGGAAGTACCAAAGACCAACCATTTAAATTACTGTATTGGAGTTATAAGGTGGTTAAGTTTAGGTATCCATTCCCATGATCCAGCCAAAACCAAAGGGATCTACCCAGGGATATTCCACTAGATAGTGTAGTAGTCCTTAGGTATGAAAAAAGGAGTAAAAGTGAGATTAAGGGAAAAGTGCCGATTGAGATGGAGCTAGTACTGTAACAAACCCAACAAGGTACTAGTTATGAAGTCTCGGTAAGCACTGAAGGGGTTGAAGAATTAAAAAGAAGAAGAAATTAAAAGAAAAGTTTAGATAAAGAGTGAAAAAGAAAGAAGCCCTCACTTACCACTTAGGCAGAAACCGTGGGGTCATGTACATCTAATGTAAAGAATCACAGATGATTGCTGACATGAGAATGGGACATCATTGGACCTAGTGATGCATTGCCACATACCCTCCCTAGCCACTCAGAATTTCTCTCAAAAAGATTTATGTTTCATTTCTTCACGGAGATTTCACGCATTTTTCTATCAACTTTCTCCTCACTCCGAGTTAGTGGTATTGAAAAGGTGGCAGTCTGCCTACGAGCACTAAACTCCAAAGTGCACTATTGAGTCTTGAGCCAATAAGAGATCATCATAAATCTCTTAGGACACTATGTCAAAGATCTATACTTGCTATTTCACACATGTGAATAACGAGAAAATATATAAAGAGTCATACGCATTATATTGTGATTTTGCCAGAAACATCAGAGTGATGAATACTTACAGTATTCTCAATGACGACTGGAAAATTCCTGCTTGTGACAACTTTCATAGGTGACTTCTTTTTGTGCGATTCTTTATGAATCAAAATTGTGACAATCTGAAAAAGAAAACGTTGGTGCGATTCTACAAGACTTTCATGCTTGTTCCAGTATATGAATTGACGATTGATGATGAACTTTTGAAATGATTAACACTCTCGATGTGTCACAAAACCACTTTAGCAAGTGACACGTCGATTGATTTTCAAATCGATTTTTCTATTCAATCGGTGAGACAGTAACTCACTGGTTCACTCTTATCGTGTTGTCTGCTTTGAGACGTTCTGAATCTAATACATATGTGTTAGAAAGATTCGATACTTCAGCTGGAAATCCTGTCAAGGAGATTCTTCTTAAATTGAATCTACCTGATCACAGGTCGATCCCCACGGATTCGAAGGTTACTCCAACCAAACACGGGCGAATGACAAAGCCATATTCGTCCCCTCGCTTTATTGCTAACAGTTTTAATGCATGATACTTAAAGATGGAGGTGAAGGTGATTCCAGCTGTCTCAAAGATTCATAACCACATGCTCATACCCGACCGACAAATATAAAGACATCATGAAAGCTCAAGTACATGTTTCAAGACTTCCGCTACTCTGATACCGTACGTCCTTCTTGAAGCGACGAAGTGTTAAAGTTAAAGAACTTCAAGAAAGATACATTATTAAAGCTTTTCAAGTTATCAAATCAAGAAAGGTATGAGCAGGTCGGTCCAAAAGTCACAAGTTCACAAGATGGCAAAGTTTACAAGATAGCAAAAAGAGATTATGCTTGGTTGATGATCTCAAGATGCTCAAGATCGCATAGTTACATACAAGTCAAGTCAAAGGAACAAGCTCAAGCCTAAAGTCAATTATCACTACGCCATATTCACAAGATAAAGAAAAAAAAAGAAGTCCGCGAGCACAAGAACGAAGACCTTCATAGTATGCTAGGTTTAAGTTTTTGTAACATGAAGTGACCTCCCTTAGGGGGATATTGTTAGGAATACGAAATTCCTAGAAAAGTCTCGGTCACTTTGGAAACTTAGTAGGCTAGTTAGTCCAAGGCCCATGGAAAGCCCATGCAAGCCAATGCCCAACCGGCCACTTACTAAGTATAAATACCCTTTCCACACATGGAGAGGGTGTTGGTTCTCTTTGTAATCTTTCACATAGCATAATCAACCTTTTTATTTTCCTTTTTACTTTTTCTCTCTAGTTCATCTTTTGTGTGAAATGAGTTTTCTTCATAAAGTGTACAGCCATGTTGGTTCAAATTTTAAGTTCATATCGTATTTTAAACAAAAAGGCAAATTGTGGGATAAGATTACCCGATAGATCTGATTTTTTATAGGGTCGGGTTGCGGGTCAATTTGAAAAAAAAACGCGGCCAAATAAGCCTAAAACCCGACCCGATAACCCAATTGACACCCCTACTCCTAAGTGATACCACCAAATTCTGTATCATCAACTGTATAACCTTTTAACACTATTTAAACAATAAAAATCGACAATGGCCACTTGCACTCAGCAAGAAAAAAGCCAAAGCATCTATAAAAGATTAAATAAATTTATAGTTCACCAAAAAGTTGTGTCTACGGATTACATTTTTTTTTTGGTAAAGGGGACAACAACCCCGGTAAATTATATTACACCAAAAAAGTCAATGAAGTACAATGGAATGTGACCGAGTGCCATATTAACCTCAAGCTAACCAGCTTGAACAGCCTCCTTATCTTATGACATGCATAATACATTAAATACCAATGTTCACCATTAAGGACGAAAATCTAATAGTTAATAAGCAGAAAAAAACATGGTTACTTTAACATTGACCACAGGAACTCCCAAAAGACGCGAAAAACAGAACACATCCTTAGGATTCTTGAAAAGACAAGAAGAAGCTTCATAACGAAACGGAGGACATAATACAATCCTACCACTTCCTGAAATGATCTCTTGAGTGCTTTGAACAGCCCGAAAAATTACGCTATTGCCCACACCAAAATAAGTGGCCAAGCAGCCGCAAGAGTAAGCTTCCCAATACAGCTCTTAAAGGATCTTCGTTTGCCAATAGCCTTAAGGATTGAAAGAATGGAGTACAATAGAAGAACCTGAACCCATAAGAACCTGCGAATTTGCTTAATACGAATCAAATTGAAAATGAGAAGAGCAAATCAAAGAATAAGTGCTCTCGTGAGAGTCCGGTTGTGTCTCACAAAGAGGACACCACATCATGAGACTTAGCCAGCAAACATCCCAATGATGCTCAAAAGTGTCTTGCTGTTTTCATCTTTTCTTACATTAAGCCACCTTTAAATAACAGGCATGCCTAGGAATGCAAGATGAAAACCACACCAAATTATACCACGGCACCTCAATATCTCTAGGCCGAATAGTGTCCCACACACGCTGAACCGAGAACGGAGTATAAGAACCATCACTTTTTTGCGCACTTTCCAAACACATCAGATTTAGCATCATATGAACCGGGAAACCGAGAATATAGTTTTTAAAATTATGATTATTTTATCCAGCCATTCATTCGAGCCAATCTCCACAAACTCCATGAATGCACTCACGATCCTTCGATGCAAGGATAAAACCAGCCCTAGCAAGTCAAGAGCATAAATGATGTTATACAATGGCTATGTGGAATCTACAACACATATCGAAACCACATAGAATCCTTAGAGCCATTCTCCAATAGATGACAAAATGAAATCCCGGATCTCGGGCCGGAGCTTTAGAAGTTTTCTCACCCCAAGATAATCTTACCTTATAAGGAATTTGCCCAAAAACTCCTGATTCCTAAGCTTATAAAAATGTATTCCACTTTTTTTTTTAAGGAATCTCCCAAAAGCTTCTATTTCTGAGTTTATAAACATGAATCCATTTCACCCAAAGCGACTCCTTTAAAGAAAGAAGCTTCCAAATATGCGACACCATAAGCGCCTTATTGAAATGATCAAGCCGACGGATACCAAGACCACCTTCCTTTTTAGGAAGACAAACCACCTCCCAAGCGACTTTAGCTTTCCCTCTACTCAATCCACCTTGACACCACAAAAAACCACGCATGATTTGCTCGATGTCCAGCAGCACACGAGAAGGAAGAGCAAAAACCGAAGCCCAGAAGACATTAAGAGAACCCAAAACAGATTGGATAAGTTGAAGCCTCCCCGCGAACGACAAAGACTTATTCTTCCAATCATTAACCCGATTCTGAACCTTATCAATTAGCTCCTTGCAATCCCTAAAGATTAAACGCGAAGAAACCAAGGGGACACCAAGATACTTCACCGGAAGGCGGTCCTCCTCAAAAGGAAGAACAAGAAGAATAGCTAACTTGGTATGGTTGAGAACATTACAAAAGTAAGCCTTGCTTTTAGGCATACTTGGATTCAAACCCGAAGCATCCTTAAACTCATCTAACGCCTCCTTAATGATGGTAGCTGAATTAACATCACCATGAGCAAAAAGGAACAAATCATCCGCAAAGCACAAGTTAATTAACTCCAATTCCGAACAGTAGCGATGATAAGTAAAGCTAGATGATTCACGGACCCTTCTATGAAGCATGAGAGTAAAAACTTCCATAACAAGGGTAAACAAATAAGGAGAAAGAGGATCACCTTGACGAAGACCTCTTTTCCCTTTAAAGAAGCCATGAAGAGACCCATTAATGCTGATGGAAAAAGAAGTAGTCGAAACACACTCCATAATCCATGAAATCATACGATCATGAAAACCAAAACCAATAAGAGCAGCCCGTAAAAACTCCCAATCGACCGTATCATACGCTTTCTGGATATCAACTTTAAAAGCACATCTCGGCACTCCACGATCCAAATGGTAGTTATGCATGATCTCTTGGGTAAGTAAAATATTGTCCGAGATACTACGCCCCGGAACAAACGCTGATTGGTTCGGACTAATCAACCTCTTTAAGCTATCTTTTAATCGGTTAGCAATAATCTTGCTAATACACTTAAACAACACATTACAACACGAGATTGGCCTATAATCATTCACACGAGCAGGGGCATTAACTTTAGGGATCAGCGCTAAAATAGTGTGATTTAGCTCCTTAAGCAATCGACCATTCGTAAAGAACTCACAAACCGCCTTAGTAATATCCGAACCAATAATATCCCATGTGTCTTTAAAGAAAGCAGCCGTAAAACCATCCGGTCCCGGAGATTTATCACTACCCATAGAAAACATAGCCGATTTCACTTCTTGGCTGCTAACAACACGAACCATATCTAAAGCCTCATTAGCATCCAAACGAGTAGAAAACAGGTTATTAGTGTCGAACTCAGTCGTAGCACCTGCATGACCAAGAAAAACCTCATAATGATTAATAAAAGCGTTAGCAACATCGTCATTCTGGAAAACAGCCCCATTGATATCCGTAACAACATCAATTCTACTACGGCTCACTCGACTTTTAACCATTTTATGGAAGTACGCTGTATTGGAGTCCCCTTCTTTTAACCATGTAATCTTCGCCTTTTGCTTAAGAAACTTCTCTTCAATAAGAACAGCCTCATTAAACGCAACAACAGCCGCTGCCTCCTCTTCACGAATGCTAACATTACCCGGATCATTATCAAGATCAGTTTGCAATTTATCCAAGTTCTCCCGAAGACGAATAACATTAGCATGAAGATTGCCTTTGTCATACATCAATTTCCGAATAGGCTTTTTAAGGCCTTTAAGCTTCTTAACCACTCGAAACATATCAAAACCAGAAACATGAGAAGACCACCCTTCACGCACCACGTCTACGGATTACATTTATTTTCTTTTTGTGGCAAAATGAATTTGTATTGATCGGATGGATTAAGAAAATCCATTGCCTACAGATTACATAATCCCTTAGACTTAAAACTGTTCTTTTTTTTTCCTTTTTCTAAGCTAACTAAATTTCTGATGAATCACCTTAACAAGCCCCTCTGCCTCGCAAGGCTGATGCGGGTTTAGGGTACGCAAACATTTGTCTTGGAAAATTCATGTCGTGTATAAATAATACATACTTGTGATGTTGATCAATGTTTTGAAAACCGGGTTTTGAATCGACCCGGTCGAGTCACCGGGTTACCGGTTCAACCGGTTGACCCGGCCGGGTCGAACCGGGTTTCAAAACACTGATGCTGATACACATACCACAACTACGTCAATGATAATTGAGCATACCCTTGTTCAAAATGCTGGATCCACCATTACCATTAGAGGTTCACTATTTTGTCGCACCCGATAAGGTTCTCATAGGGGCCTAGGCCGGTGACGCAAGTCGCGTTCTCGCACATCACGAGCAGCAAAATCTGGTGTTCCTCGTCTCATTTTTGTACATTTTGTATCCTTTCAAAAAGGCTATTTTACCCTCTACCAGATCGTGAGTTTGGTTTTCTTCGCTTATTAAGAAGCTTAAGCATATTGTCAGTTAGATCAAGAGGAGAAGTATCATCTTCTTTCTTTGAACCAGACGTGTGAGTTAACCAAGCCAACGCCTCAACTGCGGCATCTCTCTCTGCAAGTTGTTTGTTTCTCTTTGGTTTTCCTACAAACTGCATTCCTTTAAATTCTACTAATGCCCTAAATTCATTTGTTTTTAGATGCTTTGTTTTGTATTTTGGAGGAGTGTGCCCTGCCCTCATCAGCAGCGTTTGCAGCAAGCTTTTTGGGTTGGCTCCATCCCTCGTGAAACTATCATTGTCGGGTAACTCCTTTGGCTTTTTGTTTTCGCGACCAAATACAAATCTGCCTTCACATTGATCTCCAGACACAAGCTCTTGAACAGCAAGCATGAGATATTTGCCTTCTTTGTGGATGTCAAGGCTGGGATCTTTAAGCTGCAAGATGATAAATTCATGAAAAAACAAACACATTCTTTCTAGTAGTCGCAATTTCTATCCATTTACTTATAAATTGCTGGATTCGGATCAATGCTACATTTGTAATTGGTCAAATAGAATATCCTAGATGATTTAACTAAATAGGAAATGGGTCAAACTGGTTGAGGGTCATCCAGAGTAATTCAAATGCATAACAAGCTCCTAATTGCTTACAAAAGATTAGATTATTCAGATATATACTTTTGTGATATTATATTCTTAAACTATTTATACAATTTAAGATAAAAATGATAGAAAGTTGTTTGCAGGTCAGCCCAACCCGTCTGACGTACCTATCTTTCTACCTCTAATTTGTTCTAGTGAAAGTAAGATCTGACCTTCTTTTGCAAAAGCTTATCAAGTTCCTGCTTTAGGTTGACATACGTCTCGGCCAAAGTAGGATCCATGAAGAAATCAATATACCCTTGAAGCATTTTCAGGTGTCCAGGCTATGAAAGGGAAAGACATGTTAGAACGTGCAACAACAAGAAGCAGCTAATAATATTTTGGCATAGCTGAAATTACCGAAGCGCCATTGCCTAGACCACCACCAAAGAGGATTAAAGTTGAATCAGAAACACCAGTAGTATCACGTAAAAATACACTGTTGACCTTTACTTTTTCCCCAAAGACTAGCCACGGATATGGAATCGTCTGGTATTGCGCGTTGACAGAATTCTGGGAAGTGTTAAATTAACAGCGTTAGATGGACAGTTTTAAATCTATAATTGTTTATATAAATGAGCAGAAGCATACCAGGCCTCACGATATGAAAACAGGAAAACAAAACATAACTGACGATAAGAAACATATGTTCTCGTATACAAAACTAACTTCCGATATCAATGAGCTGAAGCAGTGAAGCATATATTTAGTCTAACAACCAACTCTGATAGCAAGCAGAAGTATGTACAAATGTACCAGGGAAGCAGAACAAGACATGAGGGATTTCTTTTAGTTGTTAGTTTGACAGCTTTAGTGCCTAAACTATATAATGACCACAAGCCAGAAATACAAAAGAATGAAGAACACAGTATCCAGACCAATTACTTTTTCTTACAAAAAAAGTCGAATGAGAAGAAGAAAAAATGGTACACATACTAAATGATTGAGATTGTAATTACTGACTAGCAAGCAGGGATTGTTTGAGTGTTTGTGAAAGGGGGGAGAGGGAGGTGGATAGATAGAATAGACACAGGACAAGATTTCAGGTAACTTGGCTGTATCACCATACCAAACAGAAAACGGTGGTGATGAAATAGTGAGAACCAATTATGAGAGTACAGATTCCTTACTTATTGCTCACAACGTTCGAAAGTTGGAACTACAGATCTGGGTACTTGAAACCACATGTTAGTACAAGATAGCACAAGATATTTAGACTTATATATCTAAATCTGTCACAAGAGCATCCTTCATTAACTGTTTTATTAGCATATTCAAGAAAGTAGATGCAAATTTACTCTTTGGCGCGACTGGCAATCTTTTGGGAACTTTAGCATGATAAATCTAACCATTGAAACGAGTTATCCTTTTACCTGCTAGGGCCTAGTCTGGAATACACAATAATGCATTGCCGAAATAATCATACTAGTGAGCTAGTGCATATGTTAAAGAGAAGATTATTGACAAAAATATCAACACTCTCTTTAAGACTTACTCCATATAGAAAAACTTGGCCATCATCCATAGTTTTGAAGGACATTGATGTCTCCCTGTGCTGCAGATATACAAAAAGGACTGATCACTGATGTTTGCAAACATATGAAATAGAGGTGACAATTCCCACTCGTTGACTTATGAGTAAGCCGATTTGGGTTGCAATACTGGCTTACCACAAATGTGTCAATTGGGTCAAGTAAAAAAATTTCAACTAAAATGAGAACAGGTGGAATGGGCAATAAGTCACCAAAAATTTATTCTTACTGTATAAAAACCTTCTAAATCATATAGAACGTAGTTGTAATTTTACTTTTTTAAGTAATCACAATTAACATACCATCTACTTACAGAACCGTTTGAGAAATGTCTAGTTAAAGAAAAATGGACAAAAATTGCTTTGCATATAAACCCAGCCAGACCCGGCTCGTTTTGAATTCACTAAAAAATTGCGTTAGTCCCAACCCCTTCCTGACCCGTGCATACATCGTAACCTCTAATATGGACCCATCTACCAATTATATTGCAAATTGAATAAGCATACCACTACAGATGCAACGCCAGGAAATAGTCCTGCACATATTATGGCTCTAACCAATGGTTGATTATGACTTAATCTGTTGTTAAGCCCTGCTTCAGCCTCAAGCAATTGAGCATCTTGCAAGATGTAGTGAAATTGATTCCGAAGAGAATGTATAGCTTGAAGTGTTTGAGCAGATAGATAATGCCTCCAGCAATACTCATAGGCAGTTTGTTCACTTACAGCTGTTTTCCATCCCTCATATGCACGGATAAGAGCGATATGATCACTGTAAAATTTTGCCGAAAACATAGATTTTGCTGTACTAGCTTGCTGCAACAGATGTACAAAAATGCCATAAAGGTTAACATTTTGACCCATTTATCAATATATGGGTCAATTTAGGTCATCTTTTCTCTAAATGGTTAAACAGGGTAAATAATACTAAAAATATCCAAAATTAGCTAAAAGGGAAACGGGGTCAAACATCGTCCAAAAGTGTATTTTAAACTTCATATACCTCCGTAAGTAAATTTATACAAAAACTAGAAAAATATAAGTTTTGTAATCATGTTAGAGACACCGATTTTTTACAAATCCTTTGGATTAAAAAGCAATTGGGAGAACCAAACCCAATCATACAAAACTGAACCTGTTTAGATCTATTTACACAACCTGCCAGATAAATAATTGTATTACTCACGTCCTTTCTATCTTGAGGCAAAACAAAAGGATCTCTGACACTAAGTCCAGCAACAATTGTAACAATAGGATCGAAACAGCGAAAGAAAGCACCCATTATCAGCATTTTCCCCAGTTTAGGATCTACTGGAAGCATCGACAGATAATCCCCTATATTTAAGATAAAATAAACACTGAGGCCAGATAGCAATTGTTAAGTGGTATATCATAATGACAAAATAAAAACTAACCAAGATGTGTAAGACTTTCATTCTCATCTAACGCTCCGATCTTTGTCAAAAAATCAACTGCGTTTTGGACCTGAAATTAAATAAAGATTTACAATGCTTATCGATGAGGCAATTGGCGATGGAGATTAAAAATAGTTAGTACTTACAGCCAATGGCTCTGGTGGCTGTAGAGCAGCTGAGAGGAATTCCCCAATTCTACCAACCTGCAAACTTTTAATTTGCAAGCACAGAGAATTAAGGGGAGTTCTTAGAAGCTCAGGTAACTGATATTCAGAGAAAGCTTCATAAACACATCGGGGATAGAGGCGGTAGCATTCTCCTGGTTGTACACGCCCGGCCCTACCTTTTCTCTAAAACACAATAACAGAAAAGCGAGCATATATAAGTAGTGCAGGCAGAGTTCATGCAAACTTGTGCACCGTAAAACTACGATATTTTAAAGCAGGGTTATTACATAAATAGGTGATCAAGTTAGGGTTATTACAGTTTTTGGGTAACCCTCTACGTTTTCGACCATTGACATCCTCATACACCAAAAACTTATCAGGATATTAAGGTAATTCGCACAATGTTTATAGGGCGTTTACGCGGAAGGACTCATATGTTACGACTCATGTTATGGGACGTTCAAGCAGAATGACTCAGCAGCTCTTTATTGATATTTCAGGGACCACTTGTCTTTTTTCAACAGTTAGAATTAGTATAAAAGGGGACAAATATTCAGTAATTAGTATCTTTAATCAGTTGTGATAACTGAGAATGAATTACCATCACTAGAGCTGTTCTCTGTGATTGTTTGAATCTGGTGAGCTGTTCTCATTGAATTAGTGCAACAGTTTATTGTATTCGATATTGTTTAGTACATCAATTAGTTCTTCAATAGTTCATCCGATTCAAGATTTAAAGTTAATTCACACGGTTTAAAGTTATTAATGCGTCATCAGCCGCATCAATATTCTGACCAGGTAATGAAGACTACCTAAATTTGAAATTTCTGGAAGTTTGGAGGTATTTAAAAGTTTTGATTGGTTCTTTCCCGGAAAAAAAAAAGATGGTTACTCATTATACAATTCAGATAAAAGTTGGTTTACCTTGTCATGCAATAACTTATAAAATGCCTAGTATCATTGATTTCCTCTTTCATAGTATGTTTTTAGCAATAAAGTTAATTGCTCATGCGGTATATTGAGTACAAATTTCAGCAATCCACTAGAACAAAACTGTAAGATCATCATATAAAGGTAACTTACTTGCCGGGCAGATGCTTGAGATATCCATGAGGGTAGCAGACAAGGGGTGTTATTGAGGGCATCATAAGTAGTCTCTTTAGCTTTTCCACAGTCAACCACAAAAACCACATCGTTGATTGTGATACTTGCTTCTGCCATGTTTGTGGCGAGTACTATTTTACGCACATTTGGGGGCGGATTCTCAAATATTTTGTTCTGCAAGATTGTAACAGATGTAACAGCTCAAAGTAGCAAGTAACACAAGGATCCTGACTTATTTTTACATATTTCTCTAATAAATGTAATGTTTTTCCACAACAGCTGTCGGAATACAAAATATTTATGAAAGTAAGATAACCAGAGTAGTACCTGTTCAGATGTTGCCATGGAGCCATGGCATGTTAGCAGTTGAACCTTGTTGGGATCTCCAAGCAAAGGATTGGCTTTAAGTTGATTTTTCAAACAACTAATATCGTCCCACCCGGTCATAAACACTAGAACAGCACCTGGTCTTTCCTTACGGCAAATATGGCATAAAACTACCTCAATAAGATTGAATCCGATACTCTCTGGTGTCCAACATGACAGAGAATCACGAACCTTGGAACTATAATTTTCGAAACTTGATTGACTCAAGGCATCCTGTTGAATAAAGACAAATGATACATGCAATGTTATCAATCTGATATAGTTAACTTAAGAAAATAGAATTAGTGAGAGAAAAAGAAAAATAAGAACTACCACATACCATTCTCAGATCAAATTCCTAAGTTGCTTGAATGTTAGAATCTATATTAGGAGTGAGACTAGATTACACAAGTAGAGCATACCTCAACAAGAACAGTAATATTGTTTTTCCTTTTGCGAGAAACTAGTTGCTTTTGTGTTTTCCACAATTTATCTTGGCCATAATCATCAATTGCGTTGCCAGGAGTCAACTTATATCCGGTGATGTCCAGTACATCTTCTAAAAAATGTTCCCTAACAGGGTGAGTGAAGCCCTATATTCAGAAAGCGCCACATAAAATCAGATAGGAAAAAGTTTTACAACAAGATGAATGTTTGCATCATAATAAAAATGTTCGTGAAGGAACTGGATACATTGGAGTTCACTAGGCATGCAACAACATGCTCAGGGTGAATTTTTAAGAATCTGGCGACTAAGCCTAGAGAAAGATCGCCGTTATGAACTAGCCCAACAATTTCATATTAGCACCAAGACCACCGTAATAAAATTGGAAAAAAAAGGACACTAGATTGCAGAATTCAAGAGCAAGCGTCCGTAATTTTAACCCATTGACATGAAAATATGTAGATTGTCATTGGTTTATACCTTTACTCAACGGGTCAAATGGGTCAAACTGAAAACCTAGTCAACTGCGTCAAATTAAGAACTTAGGTACCCAATGGGACAAATTTAGAACTTAGTTACCTAGCGGGTCAAATGGCTTGATATTCACCCAAAGATTTATTTAAAAATTTGTAACCTTCTAAAATGATTTATTCAAACAAATTTATGTGATAATAGTTCTTGTAAGCATATTCAAAACATTAACTATATCTTCAATTCAAAAACCTTGAAAAAAAGTTTTGGCAGGTAAACCAAACCCAATCCGGCCTGTTTTGACCTGTTATGGTGTTACCCAACCCCATCCCCATCTAGTCACCACTTTAAAGCTAACAACACCTCTATTGAGCATAACAACATAAGACAAGATCTCACAGGTATATGAATCATTGGTGCTCCTCCAAAATAATTGGAAAATAGCTCAGCATTCAGTGTAGCACTCATGAGTATCAATCTAAGGTCCCTTCGACGTGGAAGGAGCTCCTTCAATACAATCAATAGAAAGTCTGTATATAAGAACAAACAATAAATAATGGTTAAAAAATAATCAATCCTAGAAGATCAAATAATGGAGAAAACAAAATAGAGACTGCACCTTCATTCATGCCTCGTTCGTGAATTTCATCAACAAATACATGGGTTATACCATGCAAGTTGTGGTCACTCAGCAGCCTCCTAAGCAAAATTCCACTTGTACAGAAAAGCAGATGGGTATTTTTTCCTTTCATCCCCTCTAACCGAACTTTGTAGCCAACCTGTTATGAATCATCACTCATATAAACATAGGGTAGGAGATCTAGTATAGAAAATCGTTCTGCAAGACATAAGAGGATAAGACCAAGTATAGGTGGCAAATGCAAAACATTTACTTGTGAAAGGGTCGACTAGGGTTGTGTTTTGCCCTAATGGGCCGAAAGTTGTTTGAAGTCTATTCTAGTACATACAACCTCCCAATAAGCATGTTGAACTGATACTTCTATCACAGGTAAGGTAAGGTAACGTTACCCAATCCCGCCTTCCACGAGGTATGGGGGAGGTAAGATGTAGACAGTCTTACCCCTACCCAAAGGTAGAGAGGCTGCTTCCAGAGGACCTCCGGCCTTGTAGGGGGTGAGGATCGAACCCTTGACCTCAGTCTCCAAAGGGTATCACAAATCTTCTTATTCAAATATTTAGATTTTTATTTTAATAATATTAGTTCTGCAATTATAATTAACACATCCAATACTTATAGCTAAAAAAACACGATGCGCAAAAGGTGTTGCGGGTCAACCTAACCTGGCCTGTCCGTTTTGACCCATTACTAAACATTGACCTATTAGATACAACCTGTTTTGACCTTTTACCCAACCGCTGCATGTTGCCACCTCCAGTGTCAAGCATAAATTGGTATAGTGATGCCTATGGCTTTTGCCATAAAAACTAACTGGATTGAAGAATACTCACTGATTCACCAAGAGGCTCTCCTCTTTCAGTAGAAACTCTTTCTGCAACAGCCATGGCAGAGATTCTCCGAGGCTGAGTACAAAGTATGTTACAGAATGCACCACGACCGGATTCTATCTCAGACTCCAGTATATATTGTGGAAGTTGCGTGGTCTTGCCACATCCAGTCTCTCCAGAAATGATAATCACCTATCGTTACAAAGTAATTCTATAAACAAGTATCATATATTTATGGATACATAAACGCATGGTCTCTTGGTAGTCCGGAAATAAAACCGACACTTATTTAATAACTGATACACAAATTTAATTTGCAGATTATATAGTTTCAAGAAAGTATGATCCCGTAGAGAAACCTGATTCTGAGCAATTGCTTGGAGCAGCCTTCCCTTCTCTCTGAATGCAGGCAGAGACATACGTCCCTGCAGCATCTTCTTGCCTTCTGGTGATTCCTGCAGATGACAAATCCTATAGAAATAAAGTCGACGCACAAGACTATAGGCTACAGAACTCAACAATAAAGATGTGATGACCACAAACTAGTCACACACCAATATATTCTGAGTGTATTTGTACATTAGTGACTCTTAATGCAGTAACTTATTTTAACCATACTACACAGGAACAAGTTGCCATCACCATTGACCTGCAAGAATTATATACTTCACCATTTCCATATTGCTTCAATCTCTAGTAGTTGTGGGCATTAAAGATAAAGAAATTATTAGATGTTTATATGATATCAAAACTGAGTGATTTTGACATATCCAGACTTGTAAGAATGTTAAGCATTCACAGTGCAGTGAAGACTGACAAGTATGGAGGGAAAAAACTAAGCGGCAAGTGCAGAACAACACCAACGTAAGATTTAAAAGAAACAAAATAAATCATTAATGTACATGAATACAATGATTTATGACATAAAAGTTCGTCCTGCTTTTATAATGTTAGACAGGGACCTATTTATAGTAAATATAATCAAGGATCTTCTATTTTGTTGGCGTTTATTAAAGAGGTAAGTATTTAGATAGCTATCCACACCAGTATGCTTAGTGCTTACTACTGCTCCTTTTAGTATCATTTGTTGATAGCAAAGGTCTGTCGCCTCAGTGTTGTTTAGAAATTAGTGTGTTCCGAGATCTTTCTGCTTATAAATTGGTTAACAATATTACATAAAGTGACTTGTGTTTCTTATTGTTCAACACTCAAAAATCAAGACTGGAAAGTATTGACAATAAGGTGCTAACCGGTAGACTTGGCATTACTAAGGATTAACCGGTATAATTGACAATGATAGTATTCCATAATTGAAATAGGCAACAAACAATAACGAAACACGCTTCAGCAACAAAGATTGTACGAAGTCAATAAGTATGCTTGGTTTGATTATCAATCTATGTAATTTAACTACTTGAGCATCACTGGAGAAAAATCTGCATCTGGAATGTAGGTCATTGTGTTGTTCATATTTCCTTTTATTTTAAATAAAACATCATTTTGGGTCCTATCACTAACTCCAGCATTGAGAAAATGACATAACTTGAACACATAAAAAAAATATAACATTATGTGTAGTTAGAATGTACCTCCCAAGCTCGTTGCATATTTCTCATTTGCAAACTTCGTCTTTGAAGAACCTTTTCCATAAGAGAGTCGTCTAGCAAAGGATCTGGATTACCAGTCCTCTTGACAGGCTCGTCTTCACCTGTGGTGGAGGTAACATGTCCAGATTTGAATTGCATTCGGTCAATATGCTCCTGAAGCAGACCTTCTACTCTCCTTTGCAAGCTCAAAGGGATAACTACCTACAGCATGACCACAAAGTAGACATAACTAAGGGCGGATTATTGTGACCTCAGGTTGTAAGAATTAGTTTAATAATGTTTGTAGAAAGAGATTCTGGTTGTTAGTATGTTACTGTAGTTGCTGAAATTATAAGAAACATGTGAGTATCTGATTATCATAAATTCAAACAGCATAGGTATACATAGTTTGATCAATATGAGTGAGATAGATTTCCAAAGAGTGAGTGGATAATGAATGATAAAAAGAAAGTGGAAATACCTCCCTTTGGGGACGCTTATCATCAAGATCTGGCCTGTAATTAGGAAGAGGCAGCTTGCTTGCAACGACGACTTTACCATAGATTTGAGAGTAAAGGGACATTGTTTTAGCGAGATTAGCAATTTGTTCAAAGTCTCGCTTGTCTCTTTTATCTCGGGATACAATCTCTTGTTGGCCTGTTTGGTTTTGTAAGAGCATGGTAAGTTTCCATTTCCACTCGTCAATATTGGCGACTGATGATGATGCCTACAACAAAACAATTTCAATTGCATATTCATTGAGTAATTAATTAAGCTGATTTCCATATAATAGTATGTAAATGAAGTAGAAGAATTGGAAAAGAGTACGTACCGGATTATTTTCGAAATCGCAATCGTAATCGTCATCGGAGAACTGATCAACAAGACGTTGTTTCTCATTGTAAAAAGCAGAGAAACACCTTGTTGTTGTTGTTGGTGTCAACAAGAGCGTACAAGAAATATTTCTTCTTCTTCTTATTATTCTTGTGTTGTAATTCAGAAACCCTAATAATCTTCTATGCATCTTTCTTTCTTTCTTATGTTGAATTCAATGATAACACAATTACACTCTCACTCTTTTCTTTCCGCTGGTGCTGGTGGTGGCGGGCCCAAGCATAAACCCACTCACACAATTAAGGTTTAACAAAAAAAAACACAAAGACATCTTCACCGGACACATCAGCGCCACATCAGCTTTCTCTCTCCTACATTTTACCCTCACTCACCCTCACACTTTACTGTTATCAATCAGAATACCCCTCATCGTTATACCAATTTCTTTTATTAAAAACTAAAACTTTCATTATTTATAAATTAAAACATTACAGAAATAATTAAAAACATAAACATCAGCTTTCTCTCTCCTACATTTTACCCTCACTCTTTACTGTTATCAATCAGAATACCCCTCATCATTATACCAATTTTTTTTATTAAAAACTAAAACTTTCATTATTTATAAATTAAAACTTTACAGAAATAATTAAAAACATAAACATACGGAATTAAAAACGTAAACACTACATAGATATATAAAAAACGTAAACGAAAACAAAAAATAAAATCTATTTTGTTGATACATTTTGTTAGTAAAAATGATAATGAGAGTAAAAAGTATATAATTTGAAGTTGTGTTTAAAAATATTGAAGTTTAAGAGGTGTTTATAGGTAAATAAAATGATAATGAGGAAAGTTTTTTTTTATTAATGGTATAGTGGGGGTTCCCACAATTTCACACAGCCCGAAAAGCAACACCCTCACCTTTATCTTCATTTTCGCACTATGATCACGTGTGACCTTTGTCACATTTATTGAGCCTCGCGCATGAGGCTAGCCTCACTCACCCTCACATTTCCCTTCCTCACGATTGATATTTCCAGCCTTAAATCAACAAAATTTTAAATTTGTATTGTACAGTGTGACCCGCTACTAGATTAACCGATTACAATGTACACATAAAAATACCAATTTAAAAGTTTGTTAATTTAATAAGAAAAAAACCTCTAGTACACAAAACTATAAAAAAAATAACAATTAGCATTTGCGGGAGCAAGCATAAACCCACTAACACAAATAAAGTTTTAACATTTTTTAACTCTTTTATCAGGTACATGCCTTTTTTTAATTTTTACACCGATCTCAATAACTACTACCATCTTGTTAATCGATCATAGACAAGCCTGAAATAGTGAGATCATTCTTTTGTGATTGATTTCCTTATCGAGTTATTTTCATGATTTGATGATCAGGATCTATAAGGTTGTTGTTTTCGATTTAGGGTTTGCTTCTTTGTCGTTTTCTCTTTTTTTGTTTTTTTCCAATTAAATTTCCAATAAAAAACCTAATCTTAATTCCTTTCAAATCCAAAACCCTAACCCCTCGTTTTTAGGTTTTTTTGCTGTGATTTTTCAAATTGGTGATATCTTCTTTGTTTTGATTCAAATGGGTTCTAAGAGAACTAAAGAGGATGATGTGCTGAAGATCTCCACGTCCGTGTTCGTGACTAATTTTCCTGAGCAAGCGAGTGCTAAGGATCTAGAATGCGAGCAGACACAATAATGGGCATGTGGTTGATACGTTTATTCCTAACAAAAGATCAAAGCTGTAAGTAGATTCGGATTTTGTGTGCGTTTATTAAGTTTTAATTGTATAGTTTGTGGTAATTTAAGTTACGGTTTGGATTGGTAGACATAGAATTCATGCTAAGTCTGCTATTTCCATAGGCCTAAGGGTTCTAGACTAGCAGTCAACAACCTGCATAATGAAAGGAAAGATTCATAAAACAGCGTTCAATTGGAATGAATAAGGACAATGGCCATAGGGATGATGTAAGTTTCCTATCGAATGTGGGTAAAAAATCAGAGCTAAGGAATGGGAGAATGATAGCAACCAGTTTGGTATAAATGATTCTTTGTTAAACACAGGATTAATCATGTTGTTAAATGGAAGGTGAAGGAGGTTGGAGTGTTGAGAAAATCAAAAGTGGCATTGGAATGAAGGCTTTCACGATATTTGATTAAGATATATGGGTGGTTTGTGGGTTATGATTGCTTTTGACTCGGTGGAGGCAAAGGAGAAGTTTTTGTTATCTACAGGAGTATGTTCTTTTTTTTGGTAAAAGGGACACTACCCCGGTAAAATATATTACACTAAAAAAACGTTGAAGTACAATGGATATAGGTGAAGTCCTATATCACAACCAGTTACATGGGCAACAAATCTACATGAGTATGTCCGTGGTTCTCTCAGCTAATCCAAGCGTCTAGTGAATTCATTACTGATGAACGAGTTACTATGGTGGAAATTGAGGGTATTCCTTTAAAAGTGTGGAATGAAAATACTTTTATTCGAATTGCATCAAAGTGGGGAACCTTGTTAAATGTGGAGAACTTGAGAAAGAAAATCTCCATTGCAAAAGACTTTGTGTTCTCACAAGAGTATTCACAAATATTTGAATCATTTAAAATAAATAATAAAGTACGACGCATAGGGTGCGAGCCATAGAGATTTCCGGGTTGGACTCCAGATTTGGATGATCAAAATGATGAGGAAAGTGACCAGAGATGAAGAATTGTAAAGAAGATTTTAATAAGGATTTCGGATAGAGTTGATTAGGAGTCAGGGGAGAATGATGTTAGTAGGGTATCTGATACATAGTTGAGGAGGAGAATCCAAATCCAAGGATAGTGTTTTGTTTCTAGTGGCAAAGTGAGTACAACAATCCAGAAGACCCGTTTAATATTTATTCTCTCTTAATAAAGATAAGATGAAGAAAATAAGAGGTGAGCCAAAAGAGAGTTATGGAGTACCCTCCAGGTTTTACACCAAGAGAAAAAATGTTGAAAATGTTTAAGATGAAAATCAGAAGATAATTATGATGGTGAATCGGAATGTAAACAATATTCATGATGAGTGAATTTTATGCTTGGGTTTAAACACGTACAAAAAAAGCTCAGTGGGGAATCTAGTTCTCGGAATCATTGTAGAGAGTCAGAATGGGTGGTTCTTGGACAAGGTGGTTTTCAATATTAATGTTATGATGAAAGTGTTAAGGAGGGACAAACGAGTGGGGTAATAATATGGAACGGTGTATGTAAGAATATCGAAGAGATCCATGAATCTCAAGGAGTGGATGGTGGTTTTTCCGATGATTATTTTGTCTTTAAATATCCAAGTCATAACACCAAAAAGTAAGATAAAAAAGATTGGTAATAAGTTGTGTGTCCTCTAACAAGGAATTTTCTACGTGCCAGAAACTAAAATGGAGTCTATTGAATTGTTGAAATCAAAAGATTTGGGGTAAACTTATGCTTTTGATATTGTGCATATTCCTCGTTTGTAAATCAGTGGGATTTTAATGTGTTTGGGATCCTATGCATATAAGAACCTAAGAATTCAACGGTTTTCTATATTTATTTTGTTTATGATTCAAGGAAATTGGGTTTTCCTAAAGGCAAAATAACTTCCTTATTATTTTTCGGTGTATGCCCCGCAAGAGTTGTCAGGAAAGAAAAGTCATGGGAATTATTATAGTCACGTCATGATAATTGGAAGGTTCAGTGCTTACATGGTGATTTTAATGATGTCCGTAATAAAAATAAGAATTTTGAAACTATTTTTCAACGTGCATGGGCGAATGCTTTTAACACATATCTCATTGGCGAATTAGAGGATGTGACCACTTGGTGAGGTCTTTACATGGTGTCATATATATGCTTCAAAGATGATAAGCTTGATAGATCCTCATGTCCGAAGCTTTACTGGTGAGTTTCCTAATTTAATCACATCGACCCTAGATAGATTTTTCTCATACCACGGTCCTATATTATAACTGAATCAACTCATAGGACTATGGACCATTCCTTTTTTCGGTTTTTTCATTATTGGCTGGAAATGAAGGGTTTTGAGAACTTTGTTAATGAGGTGTGGCGTGAAGCTCCGGTAGATAATTCTAATGCTATGATCAACATGATGAACAAGTTGAAATATCTAAAAAAAGAAGATACGTATTTGGAATGGCATGAGACAAAGTCCAAAAACTCGAAAACATGTGCTGAAACAGGAGCTCGCTAATTTGGAGATGATCATTGACAAAGGAGATGCGTCATCTGATACTTTGCATAAACGTGCGGAGGTTGTAAAATCGATTCAAGAGGTGGATAAATTGTGGGCAATGGAGATGCGTCATCTGATACTTTGCGTCACTTGCTCTTCCCCTTTCTAGACCTCCACCGCTTGCACCTTCCGGGGGTCAGCAGTTCTGATATAATCAAGTAAACCCATGTCTGCAAAATAAATACCAAAAGATTAAACCCCATAAAAAACATAATATAAAAAAAACTTTTTTTTCCACAAAAACGAAGTTCCACCCACCAGTTATATCAGGTCTCTCAAAGGCCGGATAAGTGTTTTCACCAAATGGATAGTATGGACTCAAACCCACAAGAGCTAAAAAAACATTCCGGATATCGCCGGAAAGGAGCTTTATTAGAAGAAAAGACCTAAACAGCCTGCTCTTGACGAGCAGTGAGATGGGGAGCTGGATCTTTCTCCAACACACCCCCCGTATACAAAGGGACGGAGATAGGAAACACCCTGGAATCAACCCAGAAAAAATGGTCCGCCCAGTTCTTAATAGAATCCGGAGGCTTCGAGAGACAAGAAGGAGCCGATAGGGAACGTTTCGCAAACGAAAACAATCCATCACTATATATACGCGTATAAAACGCACGAAAAACAGCTACCGACGGGCCAAGATCAAGTACGCGCGTCAAAACCTCGAAATGAGATATACGAGCAGCACCGAAGGGGGATAATTGAGAAATATGTATACGGAAATATTTGAGAACGGATACAAAAAATTTGGTAAGAGGAATCCTATAGCCACAATAATCAAATAACCTAGTATAGACACCCACTTTGCCCTCAGGAAATTGGGTGATAGTCCTGTCCCGCCCCGGGGCGGCAGGATGAACTTCATCAGGAATATAATAACTATCGCAAAAGCTCTCTACCATTTCTCGGGTCATAATGGAATGTTTATTAGCCATTTTGAAGAAAACAGAGATGAATGCTAACCTGAATCACGAAAAACTAAAAACGAGGAAAATGACGCACGGACGAGGAATAAGAAGTAAAAGCTCTAAGAAATTAACAATGACGATGGAAAGATTTCGAGAAGAGAAAAACAGTAAAAATGAGAGGGGTATTTATACTTTGGGATAGTTACTCCTACCGATACTTGGATGACACCACGTGTGTACCACTTGCCTAATCCAACGATAGAAAAGCGCATGGGAAACTGGTAAAAAGCTGTCACCAGTCAGAAGGTAAAAGGACAGCAACGCTCCACGTCATTGAAGCGTCACCAACTCAGAAGCGGTACGGCATAAAAGTAGATAACTCAAGGAGGAAATAAAGTAAACGAAAGTCTAGCATTGATATCCGCACGCAGGACATAACCCGCAGGCAAATATCATTCTAGACTGGGGGGACTTGATGACGTATACTAGGTGTACCAAGCCTCTGGGCTTGGGCCACATTATTACTCGGGCTTTTGGGCCCAACCTGTCAATAACGGGCCATAGTAAAACCCAATCTCCCATGGGCCTCGGCCCCGAACCTAGCGATCCGTCCGCGGATCCAGTTATAGACAATCCGTCCGCGGATCCACCTATAGGACGATCCGTCCGCGGAAAACATCTACGTCCGTTCAACACGATTGTCGCGGATCCTTGCCCGACAAGGGACCCACTCCGGCCACTATTAAAGTAACCGAAATACTAGGAAACCCTAGTACTAGACACCTATAAATAGGGATCACAATACACCCCAAAAGGTACACAGTTATTCTTATTCTCTCTGACACATACTCTGACAATATGAATACTTACTCTCACGCCGGAGTCTAATCGTGGGGTCCGTCCCCACGGTAAGGCTAACGGTTTACTTTTAATTGTGCAGAAAATCATCTCACTTCTCTTGCTCTAGTACAAGATCAAGCATTCAAGTCACTTGGAGGTCCGGCCCGACAAAGGACTTCAACACCTTGCTGAACCCGACACGAATTTTGTACTAACATGTTCGATCTTTGTTCAGTTGCGGGGTCAAGAAATCCTTTTTTCTAGGGTTTTCCATGTAACGTCTATTATTTCTGATCTTGTTTTGGACTGATGATCTGATTTGGGAGCGATGGTAAGATCAAGAAACCCAAGTCGTCTAGGGTTTTTTCCATGGTATGATTATATTTTTTCTGATCTTGCCGAGAATGGGGGTCTGGTGCTTCGATTTGTTATTGAAGCTGTGTTATGATGTTTTTATCTACAGACTCGTTGATCTATTGGGTTTCATTTTGTCATCCAATCGCAGGATCTGGTATAGAGATTCTTATTGGTTATGAGTTCTATCGTGTTTAGGATTCTTGTTTTTGCTATGGCGGGATCATGGGGTGTTTTAGCTCACTTCATTTACTGTATTGGTGTTGGGTGATGAGAAACCATGATTTTAGTGATGCTTTGGTCATTGCAAGCTGGTAGTCCTATGGGTTCGAAGTTATTCGGAAGT
Source organism: Tanacetum coccineum (assembly GCA_026074375.1). Classification (NCBI taxonomy): domain Eukaryota; kingdom Viridiplantae; phylum Streptophyta; class Magnoliopsida; order Asterales; family Asteraceae; genus Tanacetum; species Tanacetum coccineum. Next base: position 24,678 of record BQNB010022447.1, on the reverse strand, counting down.
GGGTTTTATCGGGGAGAGTATATAGGTCTTCTTGCCGTGTTATTATGTTCATAATGTACTACTAAGAAGGGCAAAAGATGGGGATCATGGACTGCTATGGTTCAAGGTTTTTGACGCTGATCGAAGCAATTAGATTGACATCTTTGCTGTTTCGATTGTTGCTTGTTGTGCTAATGTTAGGTATTTATTATGCTTACATTGGGGTTTGGGACAATTTTGTTCCTATTATGGAGGTGTGGTTCTTTATAGATCATAGTTCCATGTCGAAGTTCTTTCATGTAGCTTTGTGATTGATGTCGCAACCTTAGTTGTGTTGGATTCTTAAAGATGCTGTTGGGACAGCACGTGTCTCTTTTACTATGGTTCAGCTCTATGAGGGATTGGAAGAAACGACTTAGTTAGAAGCAAGTATTCTTTTGTATTCTTGTTTTTTCTATATTCGTTTTGGTAGTCATAAGTGTGGAGGTCTTATAACAAGCACATATGTACTCGGCTTTTCAAGATTTTGGGTTCTGAAGACCAACGAGTTTACTTGTTATTTTGTGACTGTTAGAGACAGGAAGTAACGTGTTCTATCATCACTTGTCTATCAAGGATGGGGTTATTATCTTGGAAATTAGGTTGATGTATGGTCCTCGTAGCAATTTGAGTCTATGTTCAGCATTCTTATACTTCGAGTAGGTTGCTATGGATGCATTAGTGATCTATTGATGGTCATTCAAGTTTGATTACCTGTTTGTTTCAATGTTTATGATTTATGTTCTAGGTTTTCCTTCTTAGTTAAGTCATAAGGGTGGCATGTCACTCTTATGTTAGTTGTTGCACAACGTTTATTTGTGCATAGTTTTGCCCATGTAACGGGCTGTGATGCTAGGACTTCACCTACATCCATTGTACTTCAATGCTTTTTTGGTGTAATATATTTTACCGGGGTATTTATTCCCTTTTACCCAAAAAAAGAGGGTGGGGTTTTTACGATCAAACTAAGAGGGTGGTTTAGAATGATTATTTAAGTGCCATATTTACCCAAATTAGTTCTACTTGAATCAACATGTATACAACCTCAAATAATGTTGCTTACATGATGCTTCATTTTTCCAATGTTGCCTATGAATGATTACCTCAATTAATGTTGGTTACCTGATCCTCGTAGTTGGTGCTAAGTTCAAATATGTCGGATACTAAAACGACTCGTAAAACCATCCAAAGTATGCAAACTAATACGAATATCGAAATCCTAAATAGGGTGTATATTTGAAAAAGAACCTTTTTAACCTATATAACCCTTGTAAGCATAATAAACTATCCGCGTATAATAGAATCCCGGTATGAACGACGCGGCCCAAAAATAACAAAAAATAGCTCTGGAATCGTTTAAAGTATTATTCAGTAACTTCTAAAAAGGTTATTCAGACCAAAAAAAATCTACGTTTTATCATTTAAGAGAAAATGAAAGTATGTTGTAATTTTATTACGGAGTACAGTTGCTTTTCCCATTTCCAGGGTGCCACCAAGGACCAGGTTATTTCTTTTGACCAAACCTAATGTGCATTGATCACTTAAGAAATATAGTTTTAATGCAAAGGTATTAGCCCATGGATCGTGAAAAGGAAGACCAAACTAATTAGAAAACTACACGATTTAGATACTTAAACAAAAATTGTATAAACAGTTCAAAAACTAAGGACAACAGTGGCTAACGGGTCAACATGATCCATTAACATAGGCAAATCTGGTAACGGGTCTAAATGGGTTATATATGATATAGGTTAATACGGATTGGGCTGTGTTGATTTCAATATAGTACTCAGAAGTTAGGTCGCCATGACCGAAGTATACTATAAGTAAAATAGAAAAATAGGTACCCTTGATAAAACACAACATGTGAAATGATTTTAAATTTGGTAAGTTGTAAATATTTCACCTTCAATATCGAAATTAATTCAGACGGGCATATCACCATCAATATCAAAATTAATTCGTAGAACATCATATAATGCAGGTCTTACTCATAAATGTTTCACCTTTTTATGTAGTAGATGCATGTTTTGTGACAGGACAACAATTAATGGGTCTGCGTGATGAGAAACGTCTAGAATTTGATGTGACTGGGTGTTCAGATTCCTAAAACGATACTGAAAACAGCAGGACATGGTTTCAAACAATAGCAATCTAAAAGTTTGTTCATAATAGGAGCTAATAAGACATATATGTGTTCATCCAAACATTTCTTACAGGTCTTAGTTCATTATAAGGTGTCATAACATTTCCTTTTATTTTAGTTGTGAATGGCACATCCCATGTATACTTTGAGTTGTTATAAGATGATTAAAATTTAAATAAAAAAAGACAAAGTTTACATAACTTACCGTTTCTTGAAGGCTTAAACTGAAATATGATGTGGACTGTGGAGTCGTTTCTAGATACATATAAAAAGTTGAAATCAATATTGTATGCTTATTCTAATAAAAAAGCTACTTATCTCAAATCAACTTTCTCACTTATAAGTCCTACATGTGCTAAATTGCTATAAAAACAAACCTTTAAACGTGGTAAAATATGGTCAAAGTTGTGTGTATGAGATTTTTAAAAATGCAGATCCTAAGCTGTAAAAATAGTGGTCCATGTTTTACCAACTCTCCACCTTCATCCCCCATGCTTAATCATACATGAATCCAAATTAAGCTCTCCAAATTTGTCAAACTGTCACACGATAGACATATAGGATAAAAAAGTATGACTTTTACAAAGATGATCATGAATGCTAATAAGTAGTTTTAAAGTACAAGTGGGTTTCGGGTCGAAACATGTCATCTGAATCACAGGTTAGCCAAGTTTTCAGTTGGGTCGGTTTGGAACAGGTCACGGGTCGGAACATGTCTGGAATAATGGATTGACCCGTTTATTTTCACCCTTTTATTTTGGGTAAAAGGGAATTCATACCCCGGTAAAATATATTACACTAAAAAAGCATTAAAGTACAATGGATGTAGGCGAATTCCTAACATCTCAGCCCGTTACATGGGCACAAACATGCACACAACTTGTGCAAAATCTAACATAAAAGTGACATGCCACTCTTATGACACCAAAACTAAATTGAAAGAAAAATACAAGCAGACTAAAAGATAAGAATGATGCTCGCGCTTCCAATTTAGACCATAATGGAAACTATTGATCTCCGAGACCGTAAAATAGCTCCAACTTCCAAGATTACCACCACCTGTGTCATCATGATGAAAATCACCAAAATTCTCCAAGCTTCGTGTAATCAGACCAATTCACATCTTTATGGGACGCGCAAGATATATCCCACAAAACTTCCAAGCGTATAAATCTTGCTCACGCACTCATAAACAGCAATCTTTCCGTCATCAGATGAGTATAGATGTGGTGCACGTACTAGACTACTACAAGGTCCTCAATAAGAACCAAAATTCCATAGAAGAACCTCAAAAACATGCTCGTATAAAGAAAGCACGCTGCAACCAGCTCTCAACACCCATCGTCAACGACAATAGGCACTTTATACAAGAGCAAAACCAATGCCCTAAGGAGAGCATAACCGCATAACCGTGAAGACATAAGTCAGGACTTCCAACTAGCTTTATAATAAACCAACCAACACTTAGCTCTAGTAAACCAAGACGTGAGCCTTATATCCGACATAAAACTTCCAAATCGTCTTCATGCATCCACATTAGACGAACCATAGTAGACTTCCAATAGCTTTACCGTTTCTTCCAAATGGTCAACAAAAGCATATTAGTAATGACTAATATACTACTCCTACTGTAGCCAAAAATAGACTACACCAACACCAAGAACAAACACTTCAATGAGGGTCGTCTTTCAAGATAAGAGTCCATAACCGAAGCGATCTCGAACAAATGTTACGAGGGCCTTTCACACGACATCGCAGCTAGGAGAAAATCCCCAGCCTTACAACAGAACACACCACATATGTGATGCATTTTGCACCTCAATGAAATATCCATAATGCATGTTGCATAACGCAGACACGCCACGTCCACTGTAGCCATAATAACCACATCGGAATTGAGCAACTCAATCATCATCCTATAAATTATCCTTGAGATGAGACCTACCGACACCGGGTTATTACGAGGATCATTGGAACACAACGATTCCACTGGATCCTACTTCCATAAAACACGACACACATTGGTAGCAATATTGTCGTCCAAGGTAAGCAAACCCTGTCATAACACGATGATCCACCTTCATCGTCACACAACCACCAAAAGACCCACCGAAACCCTAATGAACAAACGACACCCCAAAATTAGGGTTTTACCTTAAGCGAAAACTAAGGTTTCAGCCACCAGCATCTCTCTAACAAACCCACGTACAGCACGAACAGTAACCAATCCATGTCCAAAGTGTAATACGCCGAAACCCTAACAGAGTTATCACAACTGTAGAACAAATCCTGCCACCAAATAGCAGGAGCGAGTCATCGGTAAAGATCAATCACGAAAGCACCAGGGTAACCACGCCGAACATCAGAACAAGAATAATAATCGCCAAGCGAAACCCTAAATATATATTCAATACACGAAACCCTAGATATTTATACAAATATTAGGGTTTCTCGGTTACGATGGCAATAGTTGATTTCCAGAAAGATAAATCAATAAATACGCAGACCACCACCCCCTAGAAACCACAACCTCCTTAATGAACAGGTTATTGATCGGAAAGTTTAAGGAGGTCGCGACCGGAAAACATATTAGGGTTAGATTTCAAAAGATATAACAAGACTACGCAGCAGCCGACCACCCGTAAGATAAAAACACAACCCTAATCAATCGTCTTGCATACCCATCAAGGTAGAGATAACGATTGGAATATGATTATGGCCGAAAATAAGAAGGGGTGGCGGCGCCGGAAATCTCCCTAGAGAGAGAGATGGTTTAGGGTTTTTTTTAACTCTTGGTGTTACCCTTTTATTTTGTAAACAAAAAGAAGTACCCATGCTTCTAAAATTAAAAACCCAAATTTGGTTAATGCATAATTGCATATAAAATATAACAAAACATATACTTCATTGATTGTTTAAGACCGTCCAGTGCTTTTCCACCTATATATTACATAGTCAACCCTCTCATTTTGTTACCCAATGTGTTCAAACCATCCATTTTGCCACCTCAGATTGTTTTTGCAATGATATTGCATCCTAATAAAATGGATAATTATTTTATGTAACGCAAAGAGGTTACCATTTTCCAGCTCAAACCCGCTGACATTGAGAACCGATCCGACTAAGATTCCAGGCCAACCTGTGAAACCACAATCACTGACAACAGTAATAGTAGTCCATGAAGCTCCTGCATAGATCGACAAAATAGCATTCAGAACAACATCTAATCAGTGTATGTATGTGAATGTATTTAATATACAGATGCGCTGATCACCATTAAATAATATGAAGTAAACAAAGGACAGAACATGAGGAGCCATTGGTGAATTAAACTTTGAATAGGATGAAGACGGTAAATCCATTGTTAAACCTGTTAATATAACATGTTACATTCTTTTTATACAGTACCCGTTGAGAAGCACTTGGAATGCTGGCATTTGAAAGAACTTGCCGATCCGTACGCATATTAGACACAAACGGTTACCGTTGCCCTCTACATGCATAGCATGTATAAGATAACACTGTTAGCAAGTAGAGTTTTATTAATAAAAATGGAATGAAAAAGATCTATATCAAATTACCTGAAAACACTGTCAACATCATTCTCGTATTGAACAATCCAATTTGCCGCAGCCTCGAGACAGAAATTACCTGATAAGTAATGGTTATGATTATTAAAATAAACCCATCAATAAAGATACAATTTACCTTTCGTTATTATGTGTTGCTTCTTCGTTTGTAAAACATATCGTGTGCAATTGCATATTATGATTTTGAAATCAAATAATGATATAATTGGAGATAATATCTTGATTTTCAAATCTTTCAGATATAAGCAAGTACATAAGAAACATGAACTGATTGGGAGGTTTGTTGTTTGGTAATTGCGTGTACAGTCCATTATGCTTATAAACAACATTGGTTGTTTCAAATTGAAAGGTCGTGTAAGTATTGGTAAGGGATAATAAGTTGTTAGCTACAGAGCCTATCATCATCACTAAAGAAAAACGTACCAATTCATATGTTTTGTACAAAAGGGCATCCAATTAGCAGGTTTAAGTTTGCAACTTTAAGCCGAAAATAACAAAATTTGCAGTAAACTAAAGAATACCTTACAAAAACTGAAATTGAAATAGAATTTGACCAGAATTAACTAAACGTAACCCTAAGTATAGAAATTAAAATTGTGGATTAAAACTAACCCTAATAAAAATTAATTTGGGGATTAAAACTATACCAGATAATAAGCCGCACAGTAAATTCCAATATCCAATTCGAACACCTTCAAATAACACAACAAATCATTAGTTACTCATAATGAAATTGAATATTCAAAAAACCTTATATAAAAATGAAATTATTACCTTTAATTAAATTAATCAAAATCACTTGGTTCACAACTTTGTTCTCAGCAACACTCATTCTGTTGACATATCTGATCTCATCAAGAGCTTTCATCATAATCAATATCCTGCAAATAATTCATACACATGATTCAACTAATAGTAATAAGGTAGTAAAACAAAGTCTTGCCAATAGTAATACCTGCAACCGCGCCTGTGTTTTTTATTATTTGAAGTGTTATTATGTAAATTCATGGGTTTAGCTACATGAGATCCCTAAATTATGTTTAACAAACGATTGAATTGTGGATTTGAGTTTAGAAATTGATTATGTTTTTGAAAAATTTAAGAATGATTGTTAGCTGTAAATGATATAGGTATTAAAGATCCTATAAACATGCCATTATTAGTTAAATCAAATACCTAAATTGTTGCTAATTTGAATTACGGTCAACCGAAGAGAACTATTGATCTATTAGTGGACGTAAATAACTAAATATAGGTGGTGTTTAAAGCATCAATATTTTGTTTTTTAATTATCAATCATAAAACCTGGTTTGGTCTAGTGGTTGAGGTGTTTACTTTCAAAACAAACCACCAGGGTTCGAATCCTCCTAATGAGAATCCTCCTAAAAAGAATCCTCCTAATGACAATATTTTTAGAAAAATTCCAGATTCATGCCATTTAGATGTCCTAGTAGGCATTGATGTGGCAAATAAAACCTCAAATATGGTGACATGGCATTAGTGACATGGATAGTTTGATGACATGGCATTAGTGACGTGTCGTAAACTGTCCTATATATAAGTAAAGATAATTTATCAATAGCTAGCTTTTGAAGAAACTTAAAAAGATAAAACCTTATCATTTAATCTATAACGTATCACGTTACTAGGGAGTTTCATGTGAGGGGTTTCATTTAGGTAGACGTTTTGACGAGTTGCTGGATTTACGATTTAAAGTGTCCTAGCCACTCAAACGTTTACTACATGACCTCTGGATTATGATAGCCCGAACAGTGTTACGATATTTCCATAACTTAATATACCAAATTATTATTTACGTCAAACTTTATGAGATAAAGTTTTGGAATATCAACGATCAAACTAAGACTTGACATATTACCCCAGGTTGCGAGACAAGGCTGTTTATTTCCAATTGAGTCACTTTTGCCATCAATCAGATTTCCCTGTTAAGGTGAGTTCATAGTCCCACCTTTACATGTTTTCTAAATCCCGTAGGGAGATACATGCTATAAACCATGAATACAAGTGTTTTACAATTGTATGCTATCTTGATAAATTATTGCCTAAGTTTGCCTTCACTGCCAATATTTCTTAATCATGAACCATTAGTCACTTGTGAGTGAACGTGAATATTATGGATAGATCTATTGGGGGTGACGACTCCCGTTGGTGTACCCGTACATGGGGTAACCGAACGTACTATATTTGAGAACAAAGGATAACTTTGGCAAGTTACATTTCCTTAAGGACAATTGTTCCTTCAAGTCGTTAAATTGACTTCGGATGTTAATGTTTGGTTGCATGAGCTTAGGGCAATAATAATGTTTTTCCTGATAATTGTATGTGTTGCAATTATTACCACTTATGATGACTTGTATTCGATTATTACATTTCAAACCTGTGAACTTCACTCAACCGTTGTGTTGACCCTTTTAGCATGTTTATCTCAGGTAATTGAGCAACTTATGCACAGAGTAGGCATTGGACTTAAGGACGTCAAACCTGTTATCAGATCATCTTTATTGTTTTGAAATTATTTTGGGGACTCTTTTGTAAAACTCTAATGAATAGTGAATGATTACTTATATTCTAAAATCTGTCTCTTAGAGTCGTTTTCTTTTATGTGACTATGATTCATGAAGTAATATAGTCCAGATTTTGCTTCCGCTGATATATGTTCTAAATATGGGGGGTGTAACTGATTGGTATTAAGAGCCGGTTATAGAGAACAGGTTTAAACATTAATACTTTTCTATCTATAGAAAGTCTCTAGTGCCCAACTGCTTTTCCTGTTCTGTATGAATAGTTACCTAACTATTAGATTATTATAAATAATTAGGTTATTTACACTTGGTTGTTACAGAAATACGTTCTTCGCATAACACACTTCCGACTCTAATCTTCCCTATTTCGTCCATCTGATTTCGATGTTAAGGATGCCTTTTCCTCTACAAACACTCCTGACTATACCCCGGCTTCACTAGACTATTCCCCAGCTTCACCGGGAAACACCTCTCCTGATCCTTCAGATGATTTATCTAAGTATCTTTTGGCCTCACTAGCCATCTCACCTTTCCCGGATGATCGTATATGAAGGTCATGCAATCATTATTGATACTAGTAATGAATTACCTAATTTACCTCTGCCACAGCTCCTATTGCTCCACCAACTGTTTTGCCTCCATCTTCAGTGTTACCACTGTTTGATCCCCAAGATTTCTTTCTTCCATAAAGAGATTTTACCACCTCAGAAACGAGCCCATTTCCTATCACCCTCCTCTACTAATTTCTCTACCCCACCTTAGGTATTTAAGTTGGATTGACATGTACAAACTGCGAGGTCGAACTATTTGGGACGTTCAACCCAAAAGTACTATGAGTTGGGGTTGGCATAACCTTCTTCAACTTCGTGAATTTGTAAAGCCATTCTCTTGGGTTTAGATTGGAAATGGGTTAAATACGTCCATTTGGTATGATCGGTGGTGTTCCCTCTCCCCACTTATTAGATTTTTGTCCCCTAGAGATATTACGCATGAAGGCTTCTCAACAAGTCAATAACCTGCTTTCTATTAGGGTCATTGTTAAGACCCCTAACATTCCACGAGAAAGCTTTAAACGTTGGATACGTCCTCAAGCGAAGGAGCCCCCCATTATCAATACTACGGGCAACCAACTCCACATCATCATCTCTCATATCAGACGCCATACCACCATCTTCTGTAGCCACATCATCATCTTCAAAATTAGGATCCATTCCATATTTCAGACATTTTTTGTAGAAAAGTCCACTTGAGCAAGAGACCAATCCATACGAATTGTCGCAGATGGATAACAACCAGATTCCATCACATCAATGACATCCTGCTTAAGCTTAAGCCAAATATCACTCTTGTACTCTTCATCCATAGATTCAAGAACACATTCTTCCTTGTCCTTCATCATCTGATCATCCAAGACCTGGAAAGAATTCTTGACAGGAACGTCTTCACGAAACGAACTAGTATCAGCATTAGCAGAACCAGACCCTCGCACCAAAACTCCAGGCCTAAAATTTTGAGTGTAAGTAGAAGCAAGAGCAGGCTTATCAACAAGGGAGCCTTTAAAGGGATCATTAACAGACAACTTACTAATAGATCTATTCATTACACCAGATTTCCCATTCTTGTTAGCATTACCCACATTACTATTACCTCTTTGCTGATACTGACTCCTCTGCACAAAACCTCCATTTCTTCTTTGCTCATTACTATACCCTTGCCTACTATTCATCTGAACTCTACCACCCCTATTACTTTGACCACCTCCTCTAACCTGCCCCAAATTCATCAGAGAAGAGGCAGGCCAGTTCTTCTTGCCTACAACAGTAAATTCCTCAAACTCTTTGCTGCAATTTCCTCTTCCGTTCTCAGCCTAACCTTGCAAGAAAAAGTAGAATGCCCAAAAGTTTTACAATGGGTACACAAAGGCGGCTTCCATTGGTATTTCACATCAAGCACACCAACTTTAGCCGGCCTATTACCTATAGGAGGGTAAGAAATTTCCAAAGAACTAGGCAAATCATCATCTGCTGAAACTTCCACAAGAACTCTTGCAAAATCTAATTTACCCGATTTCTTCAAACACCTTTGCTTTGTCATATTATCCATCAGCAATGGTTTACCCACACCACTCATAATCTTACCAATACCATTCCCATTACAAAGCTCCATAAGAATGTTGTAGACACAGACCCAAATAGGAATGACATATGGCTCTGTTTTATCAAGCCAAATTCCAGGCTCCTAAACGTTTAACACCAAAGGGACATTTTAAACCATCCACGGACCACTCTCCAAGACCTTCTTCATACCTTCCTCACTTTTGAATTAACATTTTTAAATATTCTCTCTCATGTGTGTGCGAAATTCTGCCTTCCCAAAAAAAAACCTAATCGATTTCTTGAATACTACCATCTTTTGATCTATCTTGCTAGGGCCCTAATCTTGTTGATGATCCTTGTGATTGTCCTTGATTGATGTTCCTTACAAGTGGACGATCTTAAGATCTATAGGTTTGAATTTTCGGTTTTGTTTTTATTTTAGCAGATTTCGTTTGCATTAAAACCCTTAAATTCGTTCCTTATTTAATCCCTATCTTTTTGGATCTGTTTTAATTCTTTCCTAATCTCTCTTTAATTCCTATTATGAAAGGTGGTTAGATCTGTAAGAGTTATATATTTAGTGCCTTAGCATGTGCTAGGGCCTATCCCGTTGTGATTTAGACGTTGATTTCTTGATTTTTTTTTGTTGTTTGTTTGCGTTGGGTTTCTGCGTTTTTAGGGTTTTTCGCGTGTTTGTTGATTTGGTTATGGATCAGAAGCGTGTTGAGGGGGATGAATTATTGCGTGGTGTGGCTAATAGGATGAATAAACTTTCTGGTAAGGGTGAGGTTGCGACAAAGCATCAACGTGTGGCTGCTAGGGTTTTAAACCCTCGTTCTAGTATTGATCAACATGGACGGAATAATGACGGTGTACAGCCTAGAGTTTTTGAAAACCCTATTGCTTATGGAGAGCCTAGGGTTTCTGAAAGCTCAAAACAGAATGGTTCGAATGATTCTGAAGGAAACATGCAATCTCAGTTTGGTGGTTCAGAACCTATAGGTTATGTGCGTGTAACACCTACTGTTACAAGTCTATCTAAATCTAATTCGGTGGTTAATCCTACTAGTCGATCACGCTCAATGGATTGATTATCCAATCTCATATATCCCACACAAACACATATAAACACGTATAAACACATAACCATACATTGCAACAGATACATTTAGGTCAACACTACGGTTTGACCAACCTGCTCAAGTCATGGTTGTCACAGTTCACTCGAGCTTCAAATCCTCAGCTTCATTATGGGAATCCAATATCCTAATCTTATCGACTAACGTTTATCATTGAGCACACTTAATAAACGGCTTTAGATATGAGTAGAGACCCTTCTTAAAACATTGAGGACAATGTTTAGTTCTAGTATGGGAGGGATCTATCGATTTGATTATGCCTGCAGCCGTTGTTTTCACGTAATCCCGTTTTTACCACCAAAATACCAAAAAAATGAATTTTTTTTTAATTTTCCAAAAATAAAATAAGTGTTTTGTCACAATTTTGACTTTCCTACTGGGTAGAATAAGAATAAATTTTGACTCGATCGAGCTTGTTGAACTCTAGCTTGTTCCTTAACTTTTAGACTAAGCATTCGCGGATCTTTTTACTAAAGATTTTAAATTTGCAAAAAAATGATAGAGTTAATTATGAGTTAGATGCTAAACAAGGATTATTTGGAAATCTTACAAGCTCATAAGTGTAATTTGTGGCCTTTTCTCCCATTAGCTCCTAACCTAACTAATAATAAGGGCTATTTTCGAAAATTAAACTTAAATCAACAATTCTTGAATTTGAAAAGTAGTCAATAACATTAATCTTTTTAGTCTTAGTTCAAATTTATACTTAAATATTCTAAAAATAAATTTTCTCTATATATCGTGGTAATATAAAGTGTAAAAAAATGAATGAATAATATAAACTATGGGCTGATAAAAGTTTGCTGCATCTTGCCGGCTCACAACCGATGTTGCAGCCTTCAAAATAAGGCCCATAGTAATAATAATAATCCGAGACTGATAAAAGTTTGTTGCATCTTGCCGGCTCACAACCGATGTTGCAGCCTTCAAAAAGGTCGAGGATTTCAATTGTATCATGATCATATTAATGTTAAGTATATATGTGATTTAATAAATATAGGGAAAATCTCTTTTTCTTAAATTTAAATATGCTTTCGAACTAAGACTATTTCATTTTAAGTTGTGATTTTTCTAAATAAATTATGTATAAACGGGAAGCCTAAGAGTTTTTGAAACCGAAGGTCCGTGAGTTCCGATACTATTCTTTGTGGGGTGTCAAAAGCCTGGTCACCTAAGCCGGTCTCGGCTGGGATGTGCCGAGAAGAAAGTCGCTACATGGAATGATCTCGCCTTCAAAATCATAATTCTTGGGTGAAACATTGCAATTTTCTTAAAAAATGTTAGAAGTGGTCCGTAAATACTAGTTTGCAAAAAGAAGAGATGACCCGTATTCCGATATGGGTTAAACTCCATGATGTTCCTATTCAAGTCTTTGAAGAAGATGGTATTAGCTTGATTGCATCGTATCTTGGTAAACCTATTATGCTTGATTTGTATACAACTACGATGTGTAAGGAGTCTTGGGGCAGAAGTAGTTTTGCTCGTTGTTTAATTGAGATTAACTCAGAAGCTGAGTTTACGGAGTCTATTACTATTGGTATACCTGAGCTTGAAGGCCCCGGTTTTATTAAGGAAACTATCCGTGTTGAATATGAATGGAAGCCTCCTAGGTGCCACACATGCAACATTTTTGGGCATTTAGGAGATTCTTGTCCTAAAAAGGTGGTGAATACTTCGGTTGTGAACAATTCGACAAATACTAATACTCCAAATGAAGGGTTTCAATAAGTGGTGATCAAAAGGCGTAATAATAAGAAGAATGCAACAAGTAACACAATTCCTAGAGGGGTTCCTGTTGCTAAAGGTTTTCAAGTTGGGAAACAATTTAACTCTCAACCAAAAGCTCCCAAGACTAATTTTGATGGAGGAAGTACCCGTGAGGCAACAAGTTCTAAAGTTGGTTCGTCTTCATACTCCAATGAAGGTGCTTCTCATAAGGTTACCTCAATAGATAAGCAGAATGACAAAGATGTTGTGGATACGGGTGCGATGAAAATTTCTAATATTTCTTCTCCAAATCCGTTTACAGTCATGGGTGAAGTAGAGGATGAGGATGAAGATATTGAAAATGTTTATGATGAATCTGAAAATCTTAATCTAAATCATAATCCAGGGGTAAGCACTCCTGCTTAGACGGTGCCTGATGTTTAGTATTGCTTCTTGGAATATAAGGGGTTTGAACTAAACCCCTAAGGAAAAAGATGTTCGTCAAGTGGTTAATGAGAATAACTTGAGTGTGTATGCTATTTTAGAATCTCATGTGCATGTTGTTGTTGTTTATGATACTTGTAATAAGGTGTGTAGCAGATGGAAATGGACTTCTAATGGGAGTCTTTGTGATAAAGGTTATCAAACAATTCTTGGCTGGAATGATGACCTTGTTGATGTCATGATCATGGCTCAAACTAATCAGGTTATGAATGTGCAAGTGAACACGCGTATTGATAACAAAACTCTCTTTTGTTCTTTTATATACACTGGTAATTATTATATTGATCGTCGTACTGTCTGGAATAACCTGGTTGGGCATGCAGGATTGATGCGAAATAGACCATGGGTTCTTTTAGGTGATTTTAACGCTGTCCTAAATATTGAAGATCATTATTCGGGTGGATATGAGCCGAATGTTGCTATGCGTGATTTCAAGGAATGTGTCTAAGCTATGGAGGTTGCTGATGTTAATTCTACTGGGCTTCATTTTACTTAGAATCAGAAACCGAAAGGCTCTAATGGCATTCTTAAAAAGATCGATAGAATAAAAGGTAATCTGAAATTCAATGATGATTTTCCGGGGTCTTTTGCTATTTTCCAGCCGTATCGTATCTCGGACCATTCTCCTTGTGTTCTTCGAATCCCAATGGTTACAAAGCCAAAACCAAAACCTTCTAAGTTTTCAAATTTTTTGGTTTATAAGGAGGGTTTTCATGAAATTGTGGATTCTGGATGGAATGTTCATATTGAGGGTTATGCTATGTATCAGGTTGTGAAACGGCTAAAGGGGCTGAAATCCCCTTTTTGTAAACTGCTCCATAATCAGGGTAACCTTCATGATCGGGTTAATAAGATTCGTGTTGAGCTTGATGAAGCTCAAAAAGCTATTGATAGGGATCCTTCTTCCTTTGCCCTTCGTGAAGAACATGCACATTATTTACTCTCTTTTAAAGAAGCACAGCTAGATGAGGAACGATTCTTAAAACAAAAAGCTAAGGTTGAATGGCTTAAGGCGGGGGATGCTAATACAACCTACTTCCATAAGACAGTGAAGAGTAAATGTGCCAAAAATAGGATTGAAATGGTTAGTGATGCTTCTAATATTTTTTATAATGGTAATCAGGTTCCTGGTGCTTTTGTTAAACAATATAATCAGTTCCTTGGAGCTGAAGGAGTTTCTAATCCTCTGGATGCCCATGATCTCTTTATACGTGTCCTTGATAATTCTAAGGCTGATTGTATGGTGCGTGATGTCACTGATGATGAAATCAAGAGTGTCATGTTCTCTATGGGGGATGATAGGGCTCCGGGCCCTGACGGTTTTACTGCTGCTTTCTTTAAGAAAGCTTGGGATGTGGTGGGTGGTGATATTACTTGTGCTATTAGGGATTTTTTCTCCAATGGTAAGCTTCTTAAAGAACTAAATCATACTATTATATCCCTTATTCCTAAGGTTACTACCCCAGCTCGTATCAATGACTACATGCCTATCTCTTGCTGTAATGTTCTATATAAGTGTATTAGTAAGATTATTGCTAATCGTGTTAAAGAAGGGTTGGGTGATATTGTTAGCATCAACCAATCTGCTTTTGTGCCTGGTCGTAGGATTTCTGATAATATCTTGCTTACACAAGAGCTTATGAGAAACTATCATAGGAGGCGTGGTCCTCCTAGGTGTGCATTTAAAGTTGATATTCAAAAAGCTTACGACACTATAGATTGGAAATTTCTTGAGACTATCCTTATGGGTTTTGGTTTTCATCCAAAGATGGTCCAATGGTTGTGTTTCTAGAGCCTCTTACTCTATTAGCGTTAATGGTAATGTACATGGCTGGTTTAAGGGTAAGCATGGTTTGTGACAGGGTGATCTGTTATCTCCATATCTTTTTACTCTTGTTATGGAAATTCTTACCTTATTGTTGCATCGTAAGGTCCGAAATTCAGATAAATTCTAATATCATCATCTTTGTGAACAACAAAGAATTATTAATCTATGTTTTGCTGATGACCTTTTCTTATTTTCTCGTGGTCATCCTAGCTCGGTGTCTGTCATTATGGATGCTTTAGATGAATTTAAGCAGGTTTCGAGTCTTGTTCATAGCATTCCCAAGAGCACTGCTTACTTTTGTAATGTCCCTACTGCTATTAAAGCATCTATCTTAAACTCTATGTCATTTACTAAAGGTGTTTTGCCGGTCAGGTATTTGGGTTTTCCTCTTATTTCTTCCAGACTTTTATTTTGAGATTGTAAAATTCTTGTTGAAAAGCTTGAAAGTAGGGTCAATGACTAGAGAAATAAGTTCTTATCGCTTGCTGGTCGCCTCCAATTAATTTGGTCTATTTTGTCTTCCATGCATATTTACTGGGCTTATGTTTTTATCCTCCCTTCTCGTATTGTGCATTATTTAGAAACGCTTATGCGTGGTTTTCTTTGGTGCCATAGGGAGATGAAGAAAGGGAAAGCCAAAGTTGCTTAGGATTCTGTGAGCATGCCTAAGCATGAGGGTGGCCTTGGTATTCATAGAATAGAGGATTTTAATATTGCTTTAATGGCTACTCATATTTGGAGTATTCTCACTCATAGGGAGTCTCTATGGGTTAAATGGGTTCATACATATAAGCTTAAAGGTCGTAGTTTTTGGGATCTGCCTTGTAGAGGTGATGCCAGTTGGGGATGGCGTAAGCTTCTCCAAATTAGATCAACAATCAGACCTTTTATTTGGCATAAGATTAATAATGGTAAATCTACATCTGTTTGGTTTGATAGATGGACAGATGTGTGCCCACTTAAAGATTTACTTTCTAACCGGGATATTGTGAGGTCGGGTTTTTCTCTTGAAAACTCTGTTAGTAACCTTATTTCTGATGGTGTTTGGAGATGGCCACTTGATTGGCTATCATGATTTCCTTTTTTGGCTCAATTACATGTCCCTGTGTTACTTGATGATATGGATGATGTTATTCTATGGCGGGATAGGGATGGAGTTTTGCGACCTTTTTTGGTGGCTTATGTTTGGGATACGATTCGATCTAGGGCGGATATGGTTTATTGGTATAATGTTGTCTGGTTCTCTCATTGTATTCCCCGTCATGCCATTCATATGTGGTTGGTTATTCAGCAGAAGTTGAAGACACAAGACAGGCTGCGGCAATGGGATGTCGGTCCGAGTATCGACTTAAACCTGCTAAAATGCCCCTTGTGTGATTTGGTTCCTGACTCTCATGATCACTTGTTCTTTGAGTGTTCTTTTTCTTCGCAGGTGTGGTCTAAGGTTCGTGTTCTTTGCGGCATGGACGCTATTCCTCCTCATCTTAGCGATGTTGTTGCTTTTATTGTTCCTTTATCTAAGGGTAAAACAGTCGTCAGTATTATCTCTAGGATCGTTGTTGCTGCTACTTCCTACTACATTTGGCTGGAAAGGAATGGTAGATTGTTCAAGAAGAAGACTTCGACCCCGGGTCAGATTGTTGACGTTATTTTCTCTACGGTGAGATTGAAGTTGGTTACTTTCAAGTTCAAGAAGATGTCTACCAAGTCTCGTTTGCTGCTTGACCAATGGAAGATTCCAAGCTATTGTATTGTCCATGATGGGAGTACCAGGTGAGGGTTGTACTCTTTTTGCCTTGTCCAAGGTTTTTCCCTCTGGGTTTTCTTTGGAAAGGTTTTTTAAGGAGGCAGCCTTACTTGGATCTCTATTGCTCCTATCGTGTTGCTGCTGGGTTGCGGGATGCTCGCTTGATTATATGTTCTCATCTTGGTTTATGTCTAGTTTAGTTTATGTATTTTACTAGGCTCATTTTGTGTTTATGGCATGTCATAAACACTTGTTTAACAAGCTGTGTGCAGCTTGAGGTTAATGTGGTACTTTCTGCCACATTCCATTTGTACTTAACTGTTTATTTTGGTTAATATATTTGCCGGGGAAACCCTTTACCAAAAAAAAATTTCGAAATGGCACAGTCACCTAATATATAATAATTGTCGGGAGTGAAAAGTTTACAAGTTGCAAATATGAGTAGTGTTAGCATCTTAACTTACATTTAACGATGATTTCGTTTTTGAGCTTAGTTTGGAGCGGGTGAAAAGTCAGGAACGATGAATTTATCCTTTTTGGGCATTTTAGGATTCAAATGCATCTTATTCCGTGACCCTAAAGTTATGAAAATAACAAAAGTCAAGCATGTTAGTTAGTTGCTAATAAAAAGAAAAAGAAAAAATGCAAAAATATGTGTGGACATGAAAATGGTTAAAACGAGGCTTTTCAAAACTATTGATTCTTTAATTCCCCTTGATGAACACTTAGCTAATTTTCGAGGTAATTAGTCAAAGGGGACTGAGATTCTTGGTTTTCTAAAGTGTTTACTTATGGCATTGCGTGAGGACACGGCAATAGTTTAGTATGGCGGATTTTGGTATGTGCTTAATTACACATACCTTTTACCTATAAAAACGAGCTTAATTGACAAAAAACGAACATAAAATGCCAAATATATGCTTGTTTTGTGATTTATGCTATGCATGTATCGTATATTCACTAAAGGAAAAAAATCAAACCAAAACGGACAAAACCGAGCACGGAATGGAAAAGCGTGAAAAAGTCAAAGTCAAAGTCAAAGTCAACCCGGCAAAGTCAAAGTCAAAGACGAAGCCGAAACCAAAAAATACTTAATGGGCCCACCCGCACCCATCTAATGGGCCGGGTCAGGCCATTAAGGTATTGCATGAAGACCAAAAAATAAGTTAAAGGCCCATTGCCTTTTAACTTATAACAAGCCCAAACACATAACCAAGCCCAATACTAAATCTGTTAACACCATTAGTCCCTAAGGACTGTGGTTGCAATAGAAGTATACAAATTCAGGGACTGAAGTTGTTAGATCCGCAAACATGTACACCACAAAGGACAATCCGTGTAACACAACTATACGAGATAAGGGACCAAAACTGCCAAATCATAAATAACTTTCATAAAACAAACTTCCCGCTAATTCTACTGTGCATCTTCTCACACACAGTGCGTGACCTGCTACCCCACACCCCAAAACCTGCTACCGTGCTCCCAAAACAAAAATGTCATTTTCCTTTAACCTCACTTCACCAATACCAAAAATCTACCTTGGCAATCCTAAGCTTTCTCATTCGTCCAAGGGATGAAGACAAGAATTCAAGGGCTAAGATGATAGGACTTGGTGAGCACTCAAAATGAAGGGCTAAAATCTGTGTTTCAAGTTCCATTGTTTTTCACCATCTTTTATAAGCTTTCTTTAAGTTCTAAACATTTCATTATAAGCTGTTTATACACTTAAACAACAAAGATGTAGGTCCAAAGTCTTGGATCTGTTTAGCCTTTTGTAAGACAATAGATAACTTGAATAAATCCAAATCAATTTTGGACAATGGATTTGCCAAATGTTTTTTGATTAGGGGTATACTATCGTAACTTTTGTTTGAATTTTTTTTTTTGGGGTAAAGGGGGACAAAAACACCACGGCAAATTATATTATATACCCAAAAAAAGTCAATGCAAGTACAATGGAATGGGGACTGAGTGCCACATGAAACCTCAAGCTAACCAGCTTGAATAACCCTCTACTCATTGACATGTCCATATGAGATCTAACTACATTTACATACCAATTTACCTAATAGGAAAGAACCGTCTAATAAGTACATAAGCAGAAAAAAACATGGTTACTTTAACATAGATACCAGGTAGCTCCTAAAGACTGTGAAAATAGTAACGCATCCTTAGACTTCTTGAAACGACAAGACAAGAAGCATCATGAACGGAGGACATAATAACAAATCCACCACTTCCTGAAACCTGATCTCTTCGAGTGCTTGTACAGACCAAAAATCTACACTCTGGCCAACTAAATATGCAGCAGCCGCCAAGAGTAAGCTTCTAATAAGCTCTTAAAGGACTTCACTTTTGTAATAGGACAATAAGGATTGAAACAATGGAGTCGAGAGGAAGAACCTGAACCAATTGAGACATGCGAATGCTTATACGAATCCAATCTGAAAAGAGAAGGAGCAAATAAAAAAAATAAGTGGCTCCGTGAGTGTACCGGTTGTGTCTCACAAAGGGGACCACACATTCATGAGGACCAACAACAACATCCCAAGGGAGCTCAAAGTGTCTTGAGTTGTTTCATCGTTTCTTCATAATAAGCCACATATTAACAGCTATAGCCTAAGGAATGTCATGATGAAAACCACACCAATCATACCACGGCACCTCAATATTCTCTAGGTCCGACCGAATAGTGTTCCCACATTACGTGAACTCAAGAACAGGAGTATAAGAACCATCACTTTTGGCCATTTCCACACATCAGACTTTAGCTCCTCATAAGAACCGGAACCGGAATAAAGTTTTAAATAGGAATATCTTACCAGCCAATCATTCGGACAACTCCCCCACAATCTCATGAATAGCCTGTTCATAAACCTTCGATGCAAGGCTAAACCAGCCCTAGCCAATGTCTGTAGAGCATAATGATGTTATAACAAAGGGCTAGAATTTACACAACTTATCCGAACAACATAGAAACCTTAGAGCCGTCACCCAATGTATGAACCAATGAAATCCCGGATCATCGGGCGAAGCTTTAGGGAAGTTTTCTCAAAGACCCCAAGAATATCTTGGCCTCTATATATAAGGAATTTTCCCAATAAAGTTCGAATTTCTAAGCTTATAAAACATGTATCCACTTCAACCCACAAAGAACTCCATTTAAAGAGAGGAGCTTCTAATATTGCGACACCATAAGAGCCTTATTAAGAGTGATAAAGCCGTTCGAATTACCAAAGGCCACCTTCCTTTTTAGGAAGACAACTACCTCCCCCACAGCGACCTTTGAGCTTTTCCCCCACTCATGTACCTTGACACTTACAAAAAAACCACGCATTGATGTGTTTCAATATTTTCAAGGCTGCATACGAGGAAGGACGAACAAAGACCAAAGCCAAAGACATTAAGGAACCAAACTTCCCGCGGAGCCCGACAGACTTATTCCTTCCAATCATTAACACGATCTGAAACCTTATCCAATAAGCTCCTTGCAATCCCTAAAAACTCAAATGTTAAGGAAACCAATAGAACACCAAGAATACTCACCGGAAGAGTTGTCTTCTCAAAAAGGAAGAACATGATGGAATAGCTAACTTGGTCATGATTGATAATCATAAGTGCAGAAAAATGGCCTTGCTTTTGGCATTAATCGGGTACAAACCCGAAGCATCCTTAAAATTCATCCAACGCCTCCTTATGATAACTGAGCAGAATTAATCAACTCCAATTAATAACTCCAATATTCTAAAAAAATAGGAAACAAACTCATCGCAAAGTACAAATTAATATACTCTCAATTCCGAGCAGTAGCGATGGATATCTAAGGTAAAATTAGATGAGTCACGAATGTGCTACTGAAGCTAATGAGAGTTAAAAACCCTCCCTGAAACAAGAGGTAAACAAAATAAGCGAAAGATGGGTACCCTTGACGGAAGACACGTTTCCTTTAAAAAATCGATGGATGAGTCCATTAATGCTGATGGAGAATGAGTAGTAGAACACACTCATAAATCCAAAGTATCATCCGTATCATAATCGGAATCTAATATAAACTATAGAGCTACCGTAAAGAACTCCCAATCAAACAACGTATCTTACGCTTTTGGTTTCAACTTTAAAAGCACATTCGGCACTCCCACGATCCTTAATGGTTAGTTTATGCATGATCTCTTGGGTAAGTAAAATTATTGTCCATGATACTACGCCCGTGGAGAAACAAACGATGATTGGTTCGGAATAATCAACCTATCTTTTATACTAGTTTTTATAGCGGATTTAGCAATAATTTGTAATACCTCTTAAACAACACATTAAAAACGTGATTGGCCTATTAAACATTCACCTATGAGCAGGGCATTAACTTTAGGGGATCAACGCTAAAATAGTGTGATTGCTCCTTAAGCAATCGACCATCTACGTAAAGGAACCTCATAAACTTCCTTAGTAATATACCCAACAGAGAATACATAATCTCCCATGTGTCTTAAAGAAAGCAGCCGTTTTTCAACCATCCAGTCCCGGAGATTTATCACACATCACCCATAGAAAAAAACATAGCCGATTCACTTCTTGGATGCTAACAACATAGATCCATATCTTAAGCCTCATTAGCTCTACATTTCGAGTAGAATAACTTGTTTTTAGTGTACGAACTTAGTCGTTAGCACCTGTATGACCATGAACAAACTTCTAATGATTAACAAAAAGCCTGTGCAACATCGTCATTCTGGAAAACACCCATTGATTCAGTAACAACATCAATTCTACTATGCTCACTCGACTTTTACTATTTATAGAAAGTACGCTGTATTGGAGTCCCTTTCTTTTACCATCTAATCTTCGCCTTTTGCTTAGAAACTTCTCTTCATTTAGAACAGCCTCATTAAACGCAACCTAACAGCCGCTGCTCCTCTTCTGAATGCTAACATTACCTGGTTTAGCATTATCAAGATCAGTTTGCAATTTATCCTAAGTTCTCCAAAGAACGAATAACATTAGCTGTAAGATTGCCTTTGTTCATATATCAATTTCCGAATAGGCTTTTAAGGCCTTTCACGGCTTCTTATAACACTCGGAAAACATATCAAAACCAAAAAACATGAGAAGACACCTTTTAACGCACCACGTCTTTGAAAACTTGTTCAGCATGTATAGAAACTTATAATGAATTTATAAGCGATTTGATTAACTTCACAAGAGATGGGAATGGAAAGAACGAGGGCAGAGTGTTTTGAAATCCCATAGCTCTGTGAAATTAGCATTGAGCTCCCATTAAATCAATCCTAGAATTTAAGATTAGCAAGGATGCGATCAATCTTCCTAGGAATCATCCTTACTTTAGGGTTTCTGGTTCAAAAGTGAAATGCAGAAACCCGTTTTCCTTTTGGAACATCCATTACTTCATGTTCAACACACTCTTTTTACTTTAGCATGGTTATATCTTATAGTCGATAGGGGACCTTTAGAAGGATCATACACATAAAGAGAGTATCTAGGAGTTACCGGATTGGTTATTGAATTTAGGTTAAAATCACCAAGGAAGAACACCACCGACTGTTGGATAATGTAGTGTTTATGCCAAAACAAAAGACGTTCCCACAAGCGGGAGTTATGGTTCAAGTAATTATGGCATATAACCAAAGAACCAAAGATCTTTCGAAGGTTTTAATCCAAATAGAGTAAGAATAACTTTGGGATATGATGTATAACAAACAACACTATCATCATCTGGTTCTTCCCCAACCCAAAAACATAACTGCGACCGTGCAAAACCGACAAAGGACGGACAATTAGTAACCTACTTTAATGGTCTTCACAAATCATGCATACAAATCTATTCAAGGTTACGGTTCGCATATTAAGATTCAAGAAATAGCGAACCCAAGAGTTTATTTTTCTAATAACTTGACGAATCTCAGATTGTTTAGGGTGAGAGATTTCATTACCTTAATAATTCCATGAACCAACATTAATCATGAGAAAACACGTTCTAACGGGGAGTGTTGCCTCTTGTCCATTGCTAGACTCTTGAGAATAATTTTTGTTTTTGTACTCTCTTTCATTGTAATTGATACTCATCCCACATCCCTCGCTGTCACTCCCCCCCCACATGTCACTATCATTCACAACATGGAAAGCGTTGTCATTCGTCCCCCCATTATCTTCGTCCCATGTCCTGGAATCATCCTCCTCTAAAGCACTAAACGAATTAGAAGTAGTAACCTTGATAGGTTCAACAAGGGGTTTAGAACTGCCATTTCCAACATTCTTCTTATTCTCATTTGAGCTCACTTTCTGTTTAGACGTTTCATCCTTTTCAACACGACGATATTGTAAGTTTAAGGCTGGTTTAGATAAACGAACCCCTTCCACCTGTTTCTTGCTGCTCTTCTTAGTTCTCACCTTCATCTTTTTTACTTCCGTGAAACCATCATCAGAAATTTTCATGTTAGAAACCTCCCTAGGCAATTTAGGGCACTTATCACTAACATGATCGAAAATCTTACACGAAGCACACCTAGGAGGAGTCCATTCGTATTCAATGTCAATCGTAGCAAAAGTATGTCCTTCCTTGTCACAACGAGGTATTGCAATGACCAAAGAATCCATGAGATCAACATCAGCTAAGATCTCAATAAGCGCCCTAGCATACGTACTCCTGCCCCAAGAATGCAAACATATATTACTTATGTAGGAGTCAAGCATAAGTGGCTTCCCAATCTGAGTAGTGATAAGACTAAGCCCAATATCAAAATACGCCACAATAGGCACATGATGCATCTTAACCTAAACGGGAACGCGCTTAATCTCATCCTTCTTCAAAATAGTATTCGGAGTCCATTCATTCAAAATCAATGGCACCTGACGAATCAGCCATGGACCATTCTCTAACACACTCTCCATACCCTCATGAGTATCAAATTGAAACAGAAAAAACTCCTCATGAAGTTGAATTTGCTTTAATCTTTACTTGGCCCATGTATTTTTAACATAGTTCTCCACAAGTGGAAAAGCTAAACGGTCACCAATAAAATAGCCATAGAGAGTATTAATGAACCTGGCATTGACAGCCTCAATGACCTCAATTGGTATAGTCACAGCTGCGCTATTCACACTAAGCTCATTACGCAGCTCCTTAATCTTAACCGCCTTTTTCAATGGCTGTTCATTCATAACAGACGCAAAAGAAAGCTTCTCCTTCGCCTGAATGGGGTCTTTCTCCTTAGTAATATGTGTTATATCACCCAAAGATGCCTCATTAACA
Source organism: Tanacetum coccineum (assembly GCA_026074375.1). NCBI lineage: Eukaryota > Viridiplantae > Streptophyta > Magnoliopsida > Asterales > Asteraceae > Tanacetum > Tanacetum coccineum. The sequence goes on along the minus strand of BQNB010022447.1, from coordinate 93 downwards.
GCAGCAACTTTATCATTCAAAGGCTTTGTAAACGTGACACTATACATAGGCATCCTTAAGTTACCCTCAATATTACGAACTTTGGACGCCAAA